>PVJA010000935.1:0-56736 GCA_004027025.1 Myocastor coypus
AAAAAAATTGAAAAAAATAAAAATAAATAAAAATAAAATAATCCTACAAATTCTGTGTCTTGTGCTAAATTGTTTCCCTTTTAAACACCAACTACAATATAGAAAGATGAATCTGACTCTGCTATCTCATACCATATGCAAAAATTAACTAAAAATGTATCAAACGTTTATATAAAAGGTGTAAAATTTTTAAATTCTTACACATAGGAGTAGCTTTATAGTATTTCATTAGGCAAGAGTTAGATAGACATCAAAAGCATAAGAAAATAAACAAAATTATTTCATTTTACAAAAATTAGAAGGTACTGTTCTTTAAGAGGTACTTTAAGAAAGTAAAAAAAAATAACCTACAAACAGAAGAAAATGTTCATAAGCTAATATACACATCTGGAATATGTAAGGACCTTATAACTAAATGAAAATGCAAATATAGTAATCCAATTTTTAAAACGTGCCAAAGAAATAAGTAAATCTTTGTTTCACGTACATACCTGGACAATAAAATGAGGAAAAGATGTTTGGTACTTCCAGTCATTAGGGAAACACAAATCGCTTTAAAAAGAGCTAATAATTTTGTATTCATTAGACAGTCTAGAACGCACAAGCACTGAGTGTTGCTTATGTTGTGAAACTTTAGCATTCTCACAGAGTGCTTGTTGTAAATAGTGTAGCCACATTGTAAATTAATCTGATAACTATTTAAAAGGCTAACTGAATATTGTCACTCCTACAGAGTATATCAAAATCCAAGGGGAAAAATGTTCACAGAAAATCTTGTACATGATTGAGATGTAGTGAATCCAATCCACCTGAATTAATGAAGAAATTAATGGAAACCTATTAAATTGATCAAAAATACATTGTTGTTCCCATAAAATGGATTAAAAAAAAACATTTACTTTTCTTCCAATAATCAAAGCAGTTGAAGTGCTGACACATCTGATACAGCAACATGGAGAAGCCTTAAAATGCACTTTGTTAAATAAAAGAAGGAAGTCACCAAACTTTTTAAATTAAGTGTCTAGACCAAGCTCTGCTGAGCCAAGGCTTACAGTTGTTTGTGTCCAGAAATTGGGGGGAGGGCCCTTGGGCAGCGATTGCTACTGGGCACAGAGTTTCTTTCGGGAGTGAGGAAAATGTTCTAAAATTGATTGTGGGCATAGTTGCACAACCCTGTATGTATATCATTGCAGAGAAAAAAAAAAAGCAGAGAATTACACACACTAAATTATTGAACTATGTGGGATATAAATTATGTCTCAATAAAGCATTAAAAATTCCCACTACTGATAAATTCTTGACCAATTTCAGTGTAGACTGATGTGTATTTGGTACTGGTGTAGGTATGGTACAACTATATTTGCTATGGGAATTTACCTGTTAAGAGAAAAAAGTTTTTATTTTTTTAATTTGTGAGTATATCATTTGAGATATTCATGTATTATTATCTTTTGTAATTGATTTTTGGTATGTACAAAAACAATGATTATTAATAACAAATTCACAATAACCCTCCATTGCTGTTTGTTGGAAGACTGCTGCTAAATTTACTAAACATCTTCTATTTCTTCTTTCAGCTGGTTTTATGATTTTTGTCTGCTGTTAAAAACTGTGTCACAGTATATCTTAGTGGTGACTCTTTGATTTTTATTCTGATGCATTTGTTAAGCTTCTTCTATGTGTAGGTCAAATTTTAGGTTTTGTTTCCTGAAATATTATCTTTTCCTTTTTTCTCCTTTCCTCCTGTTAATATATGTGCTACAGCCTGATAGTCTCTCATAGGCCATGCACACTTTCTGCTCACTTGAAGTATTTTCCTTCTCTGAGTAAAGTCGGATGACCTACCCAAAAGCCCACTGATTCTTCTGTTTATACCACTCTTGTACCTCTGCAGTACTTTTAGTTCAGTTTGCAAAAAGTTTTGTTTGAATCTTTAACATAATTTCTATCTCTTTTGCTAATTTTTTTAAAATCTAAAACTGCTATAATGAATTATCATGAATTAGATGCTTTCAACATCTGGAATTTATTTTCTCACAGTTCTTGAAGTCGGAAGTCCAAGGATGAGTTGCAGTGAGGTTGGTCTCTTCAGAGGGCCTCGTGGGAAGGCTTGCTCCAAGTCCTTCCCCTTAGTGTGTCGATGTTGTCATCTCTTTTGTTCTTCCCTCTGTATAGACGCACCAGGACATTGGATTAAGGTTCGTCCTGATGACCTAATTTTATCTCATTAGCTCTGGAATCACATTCTGGGGTACTCAGAGTGGAGTGAGGACTTCATCATATTAATCAAAGGTTGTAGTCTGCATTTTTATGGCTACCATTAGACTTAAAAGTTAAGGTTAAAGTTTTCTGGTCTCTGAAAATAAAATCTTTTTCTTAAAAACGTGCTTCCCATGATGCAGCAAGACTGGTTGATTTCACGCCTTCCAAAAGTTGATCAGAACAAATTTGATTACTATCTCACAGATTTTATACTGTATTTTATAAATTAAAAGTTTAAAATCCTGTTCACAGTAACAATTAGACAAATCAACTTAGAAAGCAGCGCAAATGGGAGAAGGCACCCTGGGGCCACTTGTCATTCTCCAATGTTGCTCATGAGGATGATTTGGTCTGTGGCAGGATATCATGGTGTGTGTTCACCTTTTTCCTCCTGCACAGCCATCTCATCAGTGCCTCTGACACAAATGAAATTTTAAAAGTGCAATATAAAATTTTATTTCTGGATAAATAAAATGTAATATCCTTGTGGACCACTTATAAGTAGAGTTGCTACTTGTAAAAATCATAATAAAGGCAAATAAATGTCTACTAATAAGGAGAAAGTTCTGCACTTTATGATCCTTCAAGAGAATGTGAGAAAGCAAATGAAATCCCTGGTGGCGCAGTTGAGGCACTTGGTAGGATTTCTAAAGCTTACAATGTTGAAAAGGATAAGGAGCTTCCGAAAACGATAGCTACTTTGTACCACAACCAATTTGTATGAAGGTGGCTGCCCACTTAATAAACCTTGGCACTGTACTGAATCTTCTATAGTTAGTGCTGAGATTAATGATACCAGGTGAGCATCCTGAGACCACCTGCACAGGAATTTATCCCACCTGTCTTGAACCTCGTAAGGGCTGTTACCACTCAAGGAGAAGGTGAATCTGAACCTAAAAAAAACCAAAAGAAGCATTGTGGCAAATGAAAGATTTGGTCTTTAAATCTGAAAACAGGAGATTTTGTGTACCTAAAAGACCATATGGGATCAGGGTTAGGTCCCCATGAATGCCTGCACGGAGACAGGCATCGATGCTTTGGAGAAAGGAAGGACAACAGTGCCACCCTCTCCAGGATTCTGTTGGGGTTTTCTGTCCCTAGGCGACCAAGAACATTGGAAAACATCCAAATTTGAAGTGAAACAGATAAATTATGATCTTTTTTTTGATGGCCATCTATCTCAGTAACATTATTTTTAACCCAGATTCCTGACCCTGTGTGACCCTTCTCATCCAACTGAGAGGTGACATAATACTGCATACTTCTTACTTACCTGTTTCATCTCTGGTCTCTGCTTAAGTGTGCAGACTCCCAAATGCAACTCCAAAGAGACATTTTGATAGATAGATGAATGTACTTTCAAAAGTTTAAGCCAATTCTTATCATTATTTATAACTTTCCAACTTAATAGTGTACTATTTTTGCTTTGCATATAAATACAAAAGTTATCTTTTAAACTATTCCAGATAAAATTTTTATACAGCTTCTCACCGGTTCATTCACTTTCTCTTTAAGTTTCTCTTTTCAAATCCTATTATCCCCTCAAGCATTGCACATAATTTTTCTCTCCTTGTTAGCGTACTGCCTTGTTAACTCTGGTTCATTATTTCATGCAGGGCATTTGTTCACGCTCATGATCTAAATCTCACCTCCTATCAATTGCATTGAAAATCTCCACAGTGCGGCTTTCAGCAATGAATTCTCTACTTTATTTTTATCAGCAGCACCCTCTACATCATTTTCATCTCTCTTTGTGTCTAATACTTTGTTTCAATTTCTCTGATCCAACTGAAATTGTTACTTTGTCACATAATAAGCTAAACATTAAGGATCATCTCTGTCTCTGTCTCTGTCTCTCTCTCTCTCTCTCTCTCTGTTTCTGTCTCTCTCACTCTCTCTCCCTCCCTTCCTCCTTCTCTCCCTCCATTCTTGGCCTCTTCTAAACAACCTTAAGATTCACCTTCAGTTGTGATTCAGGGATTTAATAATATCTATAATATTTCAAGCAAATGTATTATTTACATCCCTTTATTGAGTACTGTGTGCACTATATTTTGTTTGGAGTTATGATGCAATATACTTTTTGTAAAATTTTATTTATTTATTTTTTTCTTGTTTCAGAACCTTTATTTGTTTATTCACTCATTTTTATGGCCGGCTCAGCCCGCCCTGAGGGCAGGGCTGGCGCAGCATGTGGTACTGGGGATCGAACCGCGGTCCCTGAAGCCACCCAAGCTTTCCCAAGCAGGCGCTTTAGACCACTGAGCCATCCCACCGGCCCCATGATGCAATATACTAATAAGTCAAATTTATTTCCATTCTCAAGCAATTTATTATCCACCACAAAAGTTAAGATGCATATTTGATTCAGATATATGAATACAAAAACTGTTACCTAGTGGAATAGAACAGGTGCCATGTGAGTGAAACTGTTATTAGAATCAGAAACACCACTTGTTCTGTGTATTATCCTGAAGAAGAAAGGACCCTGCAGTTGGCTCCCAGAGAGCAGCCTGGACACTCAAGACTGGGGGAGCAGTATGAAAATGGGTAGTCGACAACCAGATAAGTATACAGGATTTAAAAAAAATCAATCTGTATTGATAAAAAAGTCACTTACAGAGGTTTAACACTAAAACAGTAAGATAAAGCTTTTCTTTTCCCAGCATAAGAGTTTAGAGATCCTTATCTTTCATTACTGATAGTGACTAGAATTCCTATGTATCTGCAAAAATAATTTTATTTTACTCAGGTGACTTTCTCAACTTCTGGAACCTTTTCAGATCTGGTGAAAAATAATCTGGCCTTTTAAAAAGCAGTATTAGATTACTTAATATGGAATCTTGGATGCAGCATATGGCCTTAGTTCTACTGTCTGGAATATCGATTCCCAGAATGTCTTCTGCAGTGGTTATGGAGAAGAAAACATGGCTTTGGAGCTGAGAAGGAGAGAAGGCATTCTATTGCTTCTCTATTCTGAGGCGAGATTCTAGTATATGCTACTTTATTCTTCTTTGAATAATAAAATGACTTCCTAGGTTTTTTTTTCCTGATTCAACTATCAATAATAATGAGGACTAGTGTTTAACATGTACTGGAATTATGTTACATGTTGTATTATTTCTGTGCAATTTTTATAAGATTGTAATATAAGTAGAATTACTATCCCTACAGATAATAGGTGAGGGAATTTAAAAGGAGAGGAAAGAAATAATTGGATATCATATAGTTAGTAAATGGTACAAGTTGCGTTGGGGTTAGAGAGTAAACTAAGGCTGTTTTCATATGCTTAGTCTATAGATCTTCTAAGTAATATTTTATTCAGAATAAATTTTATAATTAAAACCTCTTCAACATAATATATTAGTATACAACTGATTATTGGCTATTTCAATATCTATCTATCTATCTATCTATCTATCTATCTATCTATCTATCACCTATCTATCTATTTCTCTTTAGTGAAGCTACGTTGAGACCAAGTCATTGTAGACCTATGTATGCATTTGCCAATTTCCTTTTTGATTTTAATCATTTTTCTGTAAAATATTCAAATGATACCTGTACTTCTAACGACATTTCCATCTTTGTTGTCTTTATTGTCAGAGGTTGCACAGTGTCCTATTATTTATGAACCATTGTGAATATTTGACTCCTCACTGATGGTGCTTAGGTCACTCACGGAAGGCAAAGTACACAAAGACTTTACTATTGTAGACTGGCCACACTTTCAGTCTGTGTGATAACAAGAAAGTTGATTTGTTTGGCTTACTTTGAATATGAACCAAAATCCTTAAGTGTACTAAACCTCATGGCATAAATATTGTATATGCACTGGCAGAAATAAACCTTGCAGTATTGCACCTCAGTGTTTTCTTTATAAGGCAATGCGGCTTTCATAGCTCCCCATAGCAGCAGCACAAGTCACCCCGATGTCCAGCAACTCACGCTCATTCCTCCCCTCACTGGAGCTCCCTGCGGTGTCTGTTGGAATCGATCGCCCCTCCCTTTGTAGCTCCACCTGGCTCCCCGCGGGTCTCTTTTTCCTTTCCCTCTACATTTCTCGCACTCATCGTCTGTGGCACTGAGCTGTTCTCTTCACCCCGTTTTCAGATTAAAGATTTATTCCATAAGCCACCTTGACTACTCTCTAAATTCTTTGCTTTGACGATTTCATGGTCTCATGGCTTTATATGTCACCTGCACAACTATTTCATCAGCATTTTAGACTGGAGGAATGCCCACAGCCAAGCTGTCCATCTTTCCTCTACTTTAAAACTGAAACTTCTTTGAAATTCTCCATTTTATTGATTCTCTCTCTCTCCCTCTCTCTCTCTCCCTCTCCCTCCCTCCTGCTCCCTCCCTCTCTCTCTCTCTCTCTCTCTGAGGCTCATAGTAATCCTCCTGTCTCAACGTTCCCAGCACTGAGATTACAGGTATGCACAGCCCACGGCCTTGAGCCCGGTGCTGGCACGGCACACGGTACTGGGGATTGAACTCGCGTTGTTGCACTTGCCAGACAGGTGCTTAGGCCACTGAGCTATCTACCCACCTCAGATTCTCCATTTTAATAAGTAACAGTTTTATTCTTGAAATCCTTCAAGCACTGGATCGTCAGAACTTCATGCCATGCCCCAGGCCTGCTGAGCCAGCGATGGAGTCCAGGCATGGTGGCACATACCTGTAATCCCAGAGCTGTGAAGGCTGAAAACAGGAGGATCGCTCCAAGTCCCTAATATGTAGTGAGACCTGACACCAAACAGACACACACACACACACACACACACACACACACACGCAGGCACGCACGCACACATATACAATCAGATAAAAACTTCGAGTTTTGGTGGTGTGATGGGAGTACATCTGTCAAAATCAATAGATTTATATATATATATATATATATATATATATTTATTTATTTATTTATTTTTATATTTTAGAGAAGGGTCCACAGGGTGTCCAGGGTCTCACTACTAGACTAGACTGGACTCATAGTGATCCCCTTGTTTACAGTGTCCCAACAGCTGGGATTACAGGAGTCGTGTGCCACCATGCCCAGTCTCAATTGCTATTTCAGTGTACTTGGGGGACGGGGTCAGCATGGCAAGCCTGGGGATGAACCCCCAGCCCTTGTGCTTGCTTGCAGGCTCTTCAATCTTCTCAGCTATTTGGCAGGTCCAAAATTTATGTTTTAAATGAAATCATTTTATTATAATTAATTTATATATCAGTAAATTTTTTTGTTAAAATTGTGCATTAACAGAAACACAAGTTCAGGGACCAGCGAGATATCTCAGTGGTCTAAGGCACCACTTTAGGCAAGCTTAGGCAACCGCAGGGACTAAAGTTTGATCCCCAACACCACATGCTGCGCCAGCCCCACCCCCAGGGTAGGCTGAGCCAGCCATAACATAAATAAAGTTAAAAAAAAAAGAAGCATAAGTTAAAAAATGTTGGCAATTGTACTATTCACAAGGGAAATTCTATGAGTGTATGTATGTATGTATGTATGTATGTATGTATGTACGTATGTATGTATTTAGTGCCCGGCTCAGCACACCCTGGGGGCAGGGCTGGCACTTGCAGTTGGTGCCGGGATTAAACTGTGGTCCCTGCACTTTGCCTAAGTTTGCCTAGGCAGGTGCTTTAGACCACTGAGCTATCTTGACAGCCCCACAAGGAAAAATTTTGGTTGCTCTATAATATTTGAAAATCTAACCACCATCAGCCCAATACATTGATCCACTCCTGTAAAATGAACTCTCTAGGAAGCTAAAATGGAAGAATCACAAAGGATAATGATTTGGAGACCAGTGAGGACAATTACCACCTCATGAGAAAACCCAGTATATCTCAGCTGTATTAAAGATTACTATAATTATATTTTTCCAATTTTTGAGTATTTTCAGGACATTTGAGAAATAATGTAAAAAGAATCATCTAGCCTAGTTACTATTATATATATATATATATATATATATATATATATATATATATATTTTTTTTTTTTTTTTTTTTCATGACCGAGGTTCACACTCATGACCTTGCACTTGCCGGGCAGTCACTTGTGCCACGGAGCTATCTCCCTAGCCCCAGCTTATGTTTAATATCATTAATAATAATTATGTTCATATCCTGCTTATTCACACTAGGTACTTCAATAGACCTTTATTTTGTCAATAGGTCACAACTTATTTTGTTACTTATGAAAGTTAGCACAGCAATTGTCTTTCACACAAATGTAGATTATAGAAGAAATCATATGTTTCTACAATAAAGCATCACCCATCAAAATTTGGGCCTCTGAACCATTGGTCTTGGCTGATTTAAGGAAATTTGAACATGGCCAGTGTAGATCTACTAACTGCAAACAAACTTTTGAAAGATTATTCAGAATGGTTCCTTTTATGGAAAGTAGGTACTTTAACACACAGCAGAAACATGTCTCCTGACCAGCATATTTCATTGTGCAATCCCTGAAAAGTTTTAAAATAAGTAAATTGTCATCACAGACTAAATGGTTATTATTTGATTTCTACTGGGAATCACCTAAGATAATAAGAAAACATTTACCCAGAAACAAATGTAGTACTAATTCAACAGAGAATACAAAGTGATGTGTTTTTGTTGGCTATTAAAATGATGAGATAATTTTTCCATATTTGGAGGAGCAGTCTTAGAGTCAGTACAATAACTAGAGGCCAGGGAGTTTAAAGGCATTTATGTTCTCATTTTGTTTCTCCTATAAAAAGTTTTATTCCTTTTGGTAAAACACAAGTATAATAAATTAACATAAAAATGAACATAATGTGTGTAATAGATTGTCTCTCTGTGGTAAGAATTTGAAAGGGAGAAACTGAAAGTTTATCCAAAAGTGTTTTTCACAGGGACCAATAATTTTCTGGAAATTCTCTGGATTAAAGAAGAAGAAGAAGAAGAAGAAGAAGAAGAAGAAGAAGAAGAAGAAGAAGAAGAAGAAGAAGAAGAAGAAGAAGAAGAAGAAGAAGAAGGAAAGGAATATTTTGAACACTGAAGAAGCGTGATGGAGTTATTTTCTGACAAGGACCCAGGGCAGTACCGAAGCTTTCTGTTAGCTTGGTGACTTCAGCTTGCAGAGTGGGGTGCACGAGAAACTCCCTTTAAGTGTTTTTGTTGTTGTTGGTTTGTCTTTTTACGATTCACAGAAAGAAATACAAGCATGTTACTTCAATGGAGCTTCTTGGAGAATCACCTCATGATGCTTGAAGCATGTAATACCATTCATTCGCATGTCACTTGTCATTTCAGATCTCAAAGTTAGGACAATGGAAGGTCACAGGAAAAAAAATTACTATTCTCTCTTCTGATACTTTTCACTTTTGCAGCTTTTGACTTATTATGTTTGATCTTTTCAACCACTAAATACTTATTTGTTAATTATTCATCAAATATCCAAACAATGCATTTCAAACCTAAATATTTCTTTCCAAAAATATACAAAACCTTTATCTTCCACCTTGAGTTGAGATTTCCCCATGAATGTAAACATGATCTATTTCAGTAGTACTGAATACAGTCATGAGTAAGGATCCATTGATATATGTGCAGTGACCCAGCTAATTTTGGATGCAAAACTATAACTTCTACATGAATATCCTTTCAGACCCTACACACATCATACATGAAATACTTGGTTCTTTAAAGTTTTAGTTGTCTTTGTAAGTTTTTGAAAATTCCTTTATTTATGTCATACTGCAGCACGCTGGAATGACATTATCTGTGGACTATTAAGTAATGTCTATTTAAAGGACCACAATCTCACTGGAACAGCTACTTGCAAAGTAATAATGTTATCTCAGTGATAGTGGTATTCAATAAACTTCCAGATGCTTGCATCTTTATCATTACATTGGTTCACTGATTGTGTCAGCTTAAGTTCAGAAGCTTAACTAAATCAGCTCAACAATTCTACAGCGTAGAGATGCAAAAGACCAACCTTGAGATGGTTCATCACCTGGATGATAGAAAAGGGAGACGAGGAAGGATGGACAAGTGCCCGTTCTTCAGAGGAGCTCCTGTCTTCACCTTCAGTTAGGATGTCATCTATGGCCTTCTGTTCAGTTTCCATTTTGGATCCTTCAGCCTTCTGGCATAGATTCATCACTAGCCTGCTGACTACAGACTCATATGTAACTCTGCAGTGAGCTCCAGGCCTTGGACTAAGTCCTTCGGTCTCCAGGGTTGAGATGTCCTTCGCATGCTTCCTCATCCAACTCTTTGGCAAGCTGTCCTAAACCAGTCTTGCAACACTAGTATATCTTGTGTTACATCTGCTTCTCTAGCAAAACCCTGAATGAGACAATCACATATTTAAAAAAAATTATCAACAGGATCATAACATTTTTACATCATTTTTATAGATTAAGAAATTATTTATTTATTTATTTATTTATTTATTTATTTATTTATTTGGTACAGGGTCTCGCTATGCAGCTAGGACTCATAATGATCCTCCTGTGTCAGCCTCCTAGGCACTGGGATTACAAGTGTGCACCACCACGCCCAGTCTCAGAGGCCAGCACAGTGCACCTGGGTTTCTGAGGCTGGCACAGCATGTGGTGCCAGGGATCAGATCTGGGTCCTTGTGCTTGGCAGGCATTTATATTGCTGAGCTATCTGTCTAGTCCTCTACATCATTTTTGATGCCCTTTAAAGAAATTAATAACAAAAAGCGATGTTTTGTTTTTTCTTTCAATTCCTTATTGTAAAGCTTATACTTTCAACATTTGTTGTACAATAAAATATAAAGAACTGATTTCTTGCCTAGGAACAAACCACACCAGATAAACTGGAGGTTTCTGGCGGTTCCTCAGTATGTCTGGCTTGCTGTATACTATATGCCAGCTAAGGCCTCCTTGCTGTGCCTCCTGGCAGGGATATTCATTTTGTTTATGGCTTGAAATGATGTAAGAGAAATTTTCATCTTTTTCAGAAATTCAAGGAAAGAGAGCTTCTGTGAAAACAGAATCATGGTTCAGGTGTAGAATGTAACTTACACATCTCATGTGCTATGAGTTGTGGGTTTTGAAATTAATTGGATTCTGGCAACACTGTACTCACCAGAGGTTTGATCTGTTGATAAGTTCATAGCTAAAAGTATTATGAGGAGGTGTGATCTGTTCAAAAATGTGTATAACTGCGGAAATGAGGGTAAGTCCCTCTGTTGACGTTTGGCTTTCTCTCTCTGCTTCCTGCCTACCATTGTGTGAGCTTTTGTCCTGTCATGTCCCTCCACCATGATGTTTTTGTGCTGGGGCAGCCATCTGTGCACTGAATTTCCTGAGCTGTGAGCCAAAATAAACCACTTTCTCTTTAAGTGGGAAGTCCACATGTGCACACACTCTCTGAGCTGAACCCAGGTTTGGCAGAAGGATGCATCCTCAGGGACACAGACTTCACCTTCTCTTCTTAGATCATGGGTCAGAATGGTGTACTTCGGTGGTGAACTGTGCTGCCTGACGCAGGATGGATGGTTCAACCTCAAAGCCTGATGCACCAGGTCAGGAGCATCCCATGAAGATGTTGAAATCTACCCCAGAAGCCTGAATGTTCCTCCTGATGCTCTTAGGGTACCGCCCTGTGCTTTGCAAGAAGAGGACACCTGAGTGGATGCCGCTTTGTCATCAAGGATGCCTTCTTTCTGTGGTCCTCTACTTTGTCTCCTGTGGCAAGCTCTTGTCACTGACTATCGTGACAGTCACAAAACAGACTCACCTTGTGTATACACCTGTTCTCTCTACTAAAATGTGAAGCCACGAAGGAAAGCTTTCTGCGTGTGTGTGTGTGTGTGTGTGTGTGTGTGTGTGTGCGTGTGTGGCTGTGTGTGTGTGTGTGTGTGTTATTTTTCTGAGCCTAGACTAGTGCCTGGTATATAAGAAGTCTTAAATGTGTATTTGCCAAATAAATAAACTTTCAACATTTCTAAATTATTGAAATTAGTACTTAAATGCTAATACCTTACTTTTATCTGATAACATTATAGCAGATGACTCACCCTGGAAGTTAATACTAATTCTCTTCAGTTCCCCCTGCCATTCTCCCATGGTGATGACAGTTACACACAGCCTGGGCTATAGACTTCCTGGGCTTTGAGCACATCCTCATGGCCATCACAGATAGCACTCCAAGTGGTCATGCTGATTGCATTTTAATTTTTTCCCATTTTTCAACATTAACTATTTCCTTGGTAATTAACATTTCAGAGTAAATCAAGGTGTTAAGCAAATACATGCTGCCCACTAAATATCTGTCTTAAAATACAGTAATTAAAACAATAAAAGAAGAGCAGCTGCGAGATTATCTATAATAATAAGCTATTTCTTAGAAATTCATCTACTCTTTAGTATGATATTCAGATGTTTTTGAAAAAAGTGTATAACTGTCAAAATTATTTTAATGACCTAATTTGTTCATCCATAATTAATGAAAAATAGACAAGATATTTTAAAAAGAAATAAACAGCATTTCTTTTTAATGGCTTGTATGGGCACCAAACCTATAGGTGAATGACAGTGTAATTTTACTGGAATTCATAGTAGACTAAAATCCAGACCTCCCCCCCAAACCCCTCAGTTTTTGTCTCAGATAGCTCCACGTGACTTCTATTTCCAGATATACATGAAAAGATATTACTTATAATGTCTCTCTCACCTGGGAGATTTTATATTTTCCTGCCATATCTCTATACGGTGTTATTGTCACTACACACAGAAAAATGAAGTACAAGACTCTCAGAGCTTATTGTTGGCTGGCAGTTTTACAAAACTGTAATACAATACATTTTGTACCTGTAGGAACTGATCTGGAAAATTAGAGAAAATCGAACCAAAGTGCTAAATAGCAGATAACAAAGTATGAAACAGAGTGTCAGAGGAGCAGCGCAGATAGGTGTTGTGGAGTACAGGAGACCAGATCACCTTGTGCAGCAGAAGTCCTTAACTCAGCTGCCCAGGCATGTGCCAGAAAGCCCTATGGCCCTCTGTAAATGCTAATTATAATGCTCAGTAATGAACAGGTCGGGATGCACCGAAGCGATTCGTGGTGGGGAGACCCAAAGGCAGGCACCACTAAGACTCTGTCTGTAACGGAGAGAACTTAAGGGACTGAAGAGGATGACAATGTAAGGATGGCTTCAGGAAGGAAGAGGAGCTTCCCTTGCGGGTTCTACACTCCAGTGGAGCCAGGGACTGAGAAGGCAGAGGCTGAATTTAAGTTTCTGCTGGGCACATGATGAGAGAAGTGTCCACGTCCCCTTCTATTCTTAGAAGCACTTATCCTACCTTGTAGGTGCTTCGTTTCCTTCACAAAGCATAGCACCCTCCAGGTGCAAGAGCCTGAGAGTACGGTGCAGTGACCGTAGAGTACACAACACAATAAGTAATACTGTCCCAAACATTGCTGTGGTAGTGGGTTTTGAGTTTTCTCATCATATAAAGGTATGGGAGACAATGCATATGTTAGTTTCAGGTCACCATCCTGCAATATTCATATATGTTTTAAAAATGTTGTTCATGCTTAATATGTGTAATACGTATTTGTCAATTAAACAGTAATTTCAAAGAAAACTGGAAATTTTCCACAAATGAAGAGTCTTTTGAAAACAATGGGGACTTTTAGACTTGTATCTTCCTTTCCAGTGTCTGATAAGGGAAATATTATAGAGAGGAAGACAAGACATTTTCATATTTGAATTTCAAAAAGGTTTTTACTTAACTACTACTACATCAAAATTCATCAAGGGCCGGCGAGATGGCTCTGTGGACTAAAATGCCTGCATAGACAAGTTTAGAAAAGTGCAGCGGTTCGATCTCCGGCACCACATGGTACACCAGCCCCGGGCCTGGACTCGCTGAGAGCCACAGAGTCCAAGCGTGGGGACACATGCCTACAATCCCAGTGCTGTGGAGACTGGAAACTGGAGGCTCACTATGAGTGAGACTCTGTGACAACCAAATGCATTAAAAATAATTTTTTAAATAAAATCTATCAATTACATGGTAGAATCACAACTTGGAAATTAAAGAATGATAAAATGTTAAAATGTGTAGAATTTTCTGTTTACAGAACTCACAGAAGGAAATCGGAAATTTCTTCTCCTTGTGATGAATGATTTTGCCAATATAGGTGTGCAAAGTCATCGAATGACCAAAGTTCAACACAGGCAGTTAATACTGGCAGAATACTTTTTGCAGGTTTGGAATACTTGATAGAATACAGTATATACCAGGACACACGGGACCTTTCCTAAAGGACTTGGATGTTAAGTATGAACCTAAGTGTTTGCTCATTTACTTCTCAAGGCCTTTACAGCAATCTAAGCTCTGCATTGTGCAGGAGCCAGGTGCCTTCAGCTGTATGTTAATGCATTAGGGAGCCTTTCAGAGGGCTGGACATGTTCAAAGTTCTAGTAGGCTATTGCAGACGGGCGAAAAAAGTAAGAAATCAGACTTTGTGAAAATAATTTTTTTTTTATGTGGTTGACCAGGCACCATCTATAAATTATTTGGAATGTAATTTTCAAGCCCAATTGTAATTAAAATGATCAATGCCAATTATTTTTATAGATTATTTCCTCTTTTCAAATTACTTAGTGAGATGTTTGTTATTTTTTCGGCAGTGTCGAGTTTATCATTTAATGCATGCTGAAAAATAAGTGGTATATGCACTCTGCATTTTACCTGTGTTTTCTCTGTGGAAGGCTGGTATCTAAGGCACAAAGGAAGTCATGTCTGTTATAACTGAGTGTATTTGAAAAATGCCAGGATTTTTTTTTCTTTGCTGCACATACTTATCAAGAGCAGGTGCAGGGTGTACGTCAAGGACATGTGGTATAGCTTGGTGCTCAGGTCAGATCTCAGCAAGCATAGATTTAATGCATCAAATTTCAGCTTTTTCTGAGAAGGAACATTCATTGATTTAAAAAAAAAAAAAACTTCATTCCATTCTCCTAAGTGCTGATGATATTAAAGAACCGTTGGCAAGATCTAAAGTTATTTCATAGATGCCTCTATATAGAGGTGCATATCTAGACATAGGTCACAATCTATTTGTAAAGCAGGAAGAGCTGAACATTAATGAGCATTAGATGAGAACACTTAATGAGTAAAAGACAGTAAAGACTAAAAGTCATATTCTCAGAGTTAAGAAACACAACAGTCAGTTGCTTCCCTTGAGCAGCACAACAGAAACATGTCTTTATATACATTACCCATTTAAACACTTGAGTCTAGCAATTGAATCCTATATTTTAGGATGCTTTTTTGTACTTTTCCCCTCAACTACATTTACGAATAGATAATTAGCATTTTAAAGAAAGGGATTCAATATTAACTAGATGAAAGAGACTCCTGTATGTTAAGTATAGTAACAAACTTACAGAATTTTATTATTAGAGTCTTAAAAATGCTTTCATTGAAATAAAATTATGTAAATCAACTCACTGAGATGCACCTTTAGGAGGTTATTCATGTTGTTTCTCTTAAAATGCTATTATAAGTTTATTAGCTTCATATTGGTAAGTGAAAATTTACCCACTGGAGCATAAAACAGTTTCTGGTTTATAAAAATAAAACGAAGTTCATAAAAAATGTACAGATCTTTAAGAGACTGAAATATGTCTAACTAGACTACCCAGGGAAACTGATAAACTATTTCTTCTTAATTATTTTACAAAAGAGGTGAAATGGTAGAAAATCTTCTTCATGTAATAAAAGTATTTAAGTTTATTAACCATACAAGAACATTCTGCAGTCAATAAGAACTGGGTACTTTAAAATGTGCACCTCTACAAAGTAAGGAGATAATGATAGCTGAGACGCTATATGATCCCTAGTCATCAAACTCCTTTTAATTTCTTAACAGAAGAATCAGAACTCTTAGAAATATTTTCTTCAAGTAGATGTGCATTTGTTCTGGAACGCAGAGATCTTTAGCTTCTAAATTAACTTCGTAATCAGTGACCAAAATAAACTCAGGCAACTGTCATTAAGTATGTGTGGCACAATACTGCCAACTGTAAAATGAAAGGTTTAGTGGACCTTTACATTTCTTTTCTTCCCCTAATAATGTTCTCTTCTTTAAGGATCAGCAAATCCTGTCCTTAGGGAAATGTGTCCTTCCTTTCTTCACTCTGACCACGTTGTTTGGTTGTTTGAATGGGAGCCATTGTTATATAAGGACACATTTATCATGATAACAGTAGGTAATACCAAATGAAAATTTGATTCACTGTGGATCTAAGTAAATTTTCTTTTAAACAGGAGATAAAAAAGAAACAAATCTCTATAGTTGTAAGATTCTAAGATTATGAACTAGAATTTAATGATTGAATCTTTTTTATTTTTATTACTTTTAATAAGAAATAACATAGAGACAATTTCTGATCACATTGATCTCATTCAATGTTGGTAAAGAGCTCACCATAGAACAAAGAAGACAAGGGACACAGCCCTGGATTTCATCCCTATCCAACTTCACACTGGCCCAGGAGAGCACATCAGTCATGGTTGATACATGGTGTCAACCTGAGAAGTTTAGAAGTTTAACCAAGTGATTCAGCAGGGAGCCAGGGTCCTCATTTTATAAATATTCTGAGCCAGTCGTGCAAGAGGAGGGCAGTAAGATAATGCAGGTGCCACACCCTCCTCAAGGTGGGTACCCTACTTACAGAAGAACACGGTTTTGTTCTCCCTGTTTTGTTCTTGTTGCATTTGCTATTTCCCACCACATTTAACTGTTACTTCTCTGCCATCATAACCTGCTTTGGAATCAACTGATTATAGGCCAAATCCTCCTCAAACTGTAAGCTAAATTAATCTTTCCCCCTTTAATTTGGAGATCAGGTATTTTATCTCACCATCAAGACATGTAAAACAACACCCTTATATATTCTACAGTTCAATATAGAAGGCAGTATAGCCTCCATGATTTAACCACTCTCAAGCTGTTTCCTGACATTATGAACCTAAAAATTTCTCAGGATGCTTGAACCAAAGAATTTTGAAATTCCTTCTATCTCATAGGTCCATGATTGCATGGTCTATCATATGACAGTGAAAGTTTTCTAGCTAAACCTCACTTTATTGGGCAATTATATTAACTAGAGTGTACACTTGACATTTTAAAGATTCCTTACAGTGCCTGACATATATTAAGTCCTACAAAATATTTGCTAACTAGTAGAATGATTTTAAGTAATTTAAATATTAGCAGATGAAGATGCATGTATTGGTTAAATTAGACTGGAAAGTTAACTTAGTTGTTAATCACAATGTTAAATTAGACTGGAAAGTTAACTTAGTTGTTAATCACAATGACAGAAACTTGCGAGTGTGTTCTGAATTATGAAAAGTAATTTGAAAAAATGTCATCTACATAACATTTGTCTTCGTTTTCCATACAAGTGGGTTTCAAGAGAGTGACATTCCCACCTCATTGTAGTCTCATCAGTTCCAGCTAAGTTTGAGGAATTGTGTTAAATCAGGGTGACGTAGGTTTCAAGGTCACAGCGATATGTAAGGAATAGTCGGAAGGGTGGTAGCAAAGTAAGGTGAGAGAGCTGGCAATAGAAACCAGGACACCAAATTAGAAAAACTAGGCCATTTCTTGGGTAATAACAAAAGAATGGGAGCCATTATATAAAGTCTCTGAGAAAATTCATTGGTAAGCTTCTATTTAAGGCTATTTATACAAAAATGTATAAATAGGTTGAAGATAAAGGTCTATAAACAACATGCATTCCCAGCATAAAGACAAAAACAGTATAGAATGCACAGATCATCAGATGCTTCCTAGAAGAAGGGGAAGAAGAAAACCAAGACTTATCACCAGTGCTTCAATAAAGAGGAAATTAAGATCAGGTCTTCTTTTATATCATTTTTTTTTTTCACAAATAATAACTGCGTATGAGCCAACTCATGAAGATTTTCTTGTTTCTACCCTACATCATGGATGCAGAGGCCACTGAATGCCTGGATGCTGAGGACTGTGAACAAAATCTTTCAGAACTAAATTTCTAAATTGCCCTTTGGGGCTTTCTTCTCGGAAGAAAGCTATATCTCTTTGTACCCTGGGTTTGAGATTGGTGGGTCTTGTGGGTTTCTGGGACCTGCTGAGGCATTTTTTCTAGTGTGTTGCTGATACAAGGTACTTGGTTTCTTTTTAATGTTAATCTTTTTAGCAACCAACTACTCTTCTGTTTTGACTTCACAGGCACTTCATGTCTGGGAAAATGGAATAAGTTGCAAATGGGATTTTTGTTCCTGCTACTATAAAATCTCACTAAAAGCAGCAAGCTGTATCCACACCACAGTCTAAACCAGCGATTCTCAACCTGTGGGTCGCGACCCCAGTGGGGGTCGAAGGACCAAAACACAGGGGTCGCCTAAAGCCATTCTGAATCATAACTGTAGCAAAATAACAGTTTTGAAGTAGCCACCAAAATTATTTTTTTTGGTTTGGGGTCACCGCAACATGAGGAACTGTATTGTGGGGTCATGACATTAGAAAGGTTGAGAACTGCTGGTCTAAACATTAGCCTGACCTGAACTTTGTTTGTTCCACCAGATTAATTATCCACACTCTCAACATCCTTCAGAGTTTCTGGAAATAAACAAAATAAGAACAAATTTTCTACTAGTGTAAAAAACACGTAGTTTCAAGTCTCAACTATCAATGGAGTCCTTTATGTCATCTGATACCTCCTGAACATATTTTCTGTATGATTTATTGTTGGTATTCTGGTCTCCTGAGGTCTTCTGAGTATGTCCTATAAAACCTGGCTTTCAACATTCTACAGTGTCTCTAAGTATCTATCTCCAGCCTGTCCAAAGTACTTCTACATACCGCTTCCAAAAACCTCTGAGCAACATGATCTGGTAATAATAACAGTAATGACTCTGTGACCAAACTGTGAATTTCAGGTTAAATATCTAATCAAGCAAAACTGCCATTAACATTGGGCAGTACTACAAGTCTTGTAAACTCAGGAAATCTGGCTTGGTCACTTTTTTGTCAACAAGGCATCTACATTATAATGAAGATGAAGTTATTTAGGCTCACAGTCTTGGAATTTTCTGCCTGTACTTTGTAGTACCTGTGGCAGGAAATGAATTGTGGAAGGGATGTGCTATGTCATAGTGATGAGGAAGCAAAGACGGAAAAGAGAAGATCAGGAGATAAATATGCACCTCTCGGTCATGACCCCAGAGAGCTGCATCCCTGGAGTAGGTCTACCCCAAGAGTAGGCTGATGAGGATGGTGCACCTATGGGCCAGTCTCTTTCCAAGGGCCCTGCCATTAAGTATGCAAATGTTTGGAGAAATATTCTCAGTGTAACCATGACATTCAAAGGATATTTTGAGCTGATTCAGGAGATAAAGGCAGCCATGACAGCAAAACTAAAGATATTGATGAAAAAGCACTTCTGGACTGCAGCAGAAAGTGGTAAGACTAATATAATACGTATATTTGGAACAGGTGAGAGTGTTCTTATAACAGGCACTGTTTCTTTCACTCTAATAAATTTTAAGAATCGAAACATTCACTGTATTTTTTTTCATTCACTGTATTTTTACAATTTATATCCACCAATTCTCACAAATATGCATAGACATGTACCCCATATATATATATATATATATATATATATATATATATACACACACATTGTATATAGAAAAAAGCTTCTATAATGGTAAATAATGTACAAGTAATGTTTAATCAGCTTTAGTAATGATAGTATTTATGCTTTGAAATAAGTGCCCTGTACATATTTTCATAATATAAAACAATACTTACAAAATAAAAATTCAACTCTTCTGATTTATATAACATGATTTATTTTTGCCAATTATTTGTTTATTTATTTATTTGGGAAGGGTCTTCAGGCTTTTTAGGGTCTCACTACTATGTGATCCGCCTGTTTACTGCCTCCCAAAAGCTCGGATTACAGGTGTGCACCACCACGCCCAGTCTCAATTGCAGTCTCAATGTGTACGGGGCAGAGGCTGGTACAGCAAGCCAAAGGATCAAACCTTGGCCCCTGTACCTGCTTGCAGGTTCTTTAACCCAATGAGCTATTTGGCTGGCCTTCAATCTTTTATTTCTAAATAGAAAAAAAATTAAAAATTACAAATTGTATACAATGTCACTAAATAAGATGATAGCAATTCAATAACAGTGGTTATATCATATACTGTTGTCTTCAAATTCATACTGATAAACGAAGTAAATCAGACCTATGTGTATAAATACTATATTGCCTTCCTAGTGTTAAAATCTAAAACAATAAATAAAATCTGAAAGATATAATAGATACTGTGAAAGAAAAAAAACTGCCCATGCAAAGGAACAACTGGGGTGAGGGAAAGGAGGAAAGAAAGCAGGAAGGGAAAAAAATACGTGAATATACACAGGATAGCTGGGATAATTGTACTGATTTCCACTGATCTATTGATAGGAACATTCAATACTTACATTCTTTTCTTCTTTTTAATTTTTTGACCAGGTTTTCATGCCTATATCTGGCAATTTGATTTAGTTTTTAAGTGAAGCCATGAACACTTGGGTTTCATATATGGAAGTGGTTCATAACTCACAAACACTTCCATTTACTTTTCATACATTTTTCTCTATGTTTGAGATTAACATAATTAATCACACAAAGATGCCATTGACTTTGGGTAGTATTATTAGTCTTGTAAACTTTACATTGTTAATCTTAATGCATACTTTTGGTGGGGTAAAGTAAAAGTTTCTGTGCTACATACAATCTTTCTTTCTTTCTTTCTTTCTTTTTCTCTCCCCCCCTTTATTTTTGGAGGTACCAGGGATTAAACTTAGGACCTTATGCTTGCCATGCAAGCACTTATTCCACTGAGCTATCTCCCCAGCCAATATTATCATATTATTAACTATGTATTTTATATATGGTCTGATAATTTTTACAAATGCCAAGGATAGTATTTCAGGAACATTTGAATTTGTGAACTTTTCTTACTGGTAACATTCATCAGTTCTAGTTTATTTTATTTTTAATTTTTTATTTTTACATGTTTATAGTGCATAATGATAAATCAAGAGCAAAAAAGAAAATCATCTCTAGTTAAATCTAAAATGTATTCTCAATATCCTTGCAGTTGTTGTGTTGATACATTAATAAGCAAGTATGTTTTATTTTATATGACAGGGACATTGAATTGGGGACTTTACTTAATATGTTAACAATGCAGATTATAATCTGGAACACCTTAAGAAAGTTACTGAATTACTGTTAATCATTATTTTTTAACTCCAAGTACAGATTAAATAGCCAGCTCATTAAGCAGGTAATGTTTTTGCTTTGCTGATCATCACTCTTTAGTGTCAAGAGTTTACCTACTTAGAAAAGTTCTTAACATCTCTGCAAATCCAAAAAATATTTGTTGAGTAAAGACATGAAAAATATATATTATATAGAAATATATATGCATATATCACTCATATCAACAACTGCTAAACTTTTATAGAAAATGGTAATTTGATACTAAGCTAGGAGTTTGAAGTATTTAATATGGTCAATGAAAGCTGCTTGCATATACTAGATGAACTCAATAAAATTCTCACCACTGACTTGTATAATTAAAAAAGTTGATGAAAAGGGAGAGATCTAGAAGGTATGCAGGTTCTGGTGTTTTAGTTTGCTTTTAGACCTCATAAGAAAGGTCACTGAAGAAGCAGGTAGAGCAATTTTGTCTTCAGTGATTTTTGGATACCAGGGTCATATTTATTTGGCATCGCTGACCATTGACAATAACATGGAGGCTGGATATTTTACCTTTTTCAATTTAGGAAACCAAAGCCATGTTTGTAAACTAAGTTCACATGTTTAGGTGTCCTGGGGAATTTGTCTCTTATTTATACATTTCTCATGTGATGCATTGCAGGCTGACCTTGAACTTACAGTCCTCTTGCCTCAGCCTCCTAGGTGCCAGGATTATTTTCTGTGCCACCTCATGCAGATCAGGGAATTGATTTTGAGATGCTTCTCTTAGAGGGCTTCTTAGGTAGTGGTGAAATGAGTCAAGGACTGAGAGTTATTTGAGACAGTATCTGTGTCCCCTTTGTGAATATAGGCTAGATATTGCCCTAGAAATATATGGCATGGGGAAAAAACTTGTCGACTTTCAGGGGCTTTCAGGTTAGCTCAGTGATTTAAGTGCCTGTGCGGGCAATCCCAGTCAGGCACGAGGGATGGAGGTTCAATCCTGACACTCACCCTTAAGGCAACCTGAGCCAGCCCTCCATTCTCCTGCAAAGAAACCTTGAAATATATGGCATGGGAAATTCAATTAAAATATATATTTCCTTGGCTGGCAAGATAGCTCAGCTGATTAAAATATCTGTTTAGGCAGACATAAGGACCAGGGTTCAATTCCTGACATCTGACTTGGGAGAGTGAAAACAGAAGGATTACTATGAGTCTGATCTGTGCAGTGAGACCCTGTAAACCCTGTACTAAATACATTTAAATTTTTTTCTTAAGATATATATTCCTTTGTTCAATCTGAAGTACGTTCTTTAAATTTAAAGCATTGTTATCAAACAACTTTGCTTCTCAGAGTTCTTGAAATTCAATAATTAGAAGTGATGGTAATAACAGCAATGCTAAGTAATATTTGTGGAGAATTTTGGTACAACTCAGTATGCCTGTGAAACTAGCATGTTTTTGATTGCTTGCTTGATTTTCCTCTTTCCTTCTCTTTTTCATCTTTTTCCTGTATCTATTGTAGTTTAAATTTTAACATTCAAAATATGCAGATTAACTTTGGTTTAGGATGGAGTTGGAGTAACAAAGAGATTGTTGAAAGCTGCAGTGTCTGAACCATGCTTGACCAGAGAGGCCAAGTTGTGCACAGAATAGAATTTTACGTGAATGGAAAATAAGGCAAAGCCAAATTCTTAAGCTAAAATATTTTTTTGTACAGATAATCAAGGCATGTGCATATATGTGAGCTAGTGATAATTATAAACTGATATTCTATATTAAATCTTGAAGAGCTAAATGACTTAATTATGTGATGAAACACATTTATTTATGAATGTCACTGAGTCTCCCACAACCTTCAATCACCTGGCTGTCAATCACAGGAAGTAGAAAGTTAAACACTGACAGTGTCTCAGGAGGTCAGAGTCACTTCGGTTATATTGGAATACTGGGAAAGTAAGGAAGAATAAATACCTTAATGACACTACGAAGAGAGGAAAATGGAGCTAACACTAGCTACTTAAAATACAAATGCAAATTTCACATCGAATTAGGTGATTCAGCTCTTTTTCCCTGTATGGTTTGCTCTGCAGCACAAACAATGTATGTTTATATTCAGAAATTATTTCAAATTTGACCTTTATAGATATATAATGAAGAGACACATAGCATTATATTTAAGTAATCCAATTCTCACAGATTTTACTACTTTAAACAGATTTTAAAATCGCAGAGTCAGGGCTGGTGAGATGGCTCAGCAGTCTAAAGTGTCTGCCTAGACAAGCTTAGGCAAACTTAGGCAATGATCCCAGCACCACATGCTGTGCTAGCTCCACCCCCAGGGCAGGTCGAGCCAACCATAATACAAAACAATCACCAACTTGACAGTTCATTCAGAGTTTCTCATGAAGATTTTAACAGACTTTCAAATTTGTGAATAAATTAGATAGACTAGAGCTTTCTAAATTTCACTTCAGAGGCAGTAAAGATCTCTGTCATCAACAGTAACCCACACTATATCTCATTCCATTTATTGACTTAAAAATTCAATCTGGACAGTTCTCATTCATAGAAAAGCTTTTTAATACCTTTGTAGAAAAATAAACAAACAGAACAACAACAAAAACCCCAAACAAATCGGAAAGGATGTGGCAGTACACACTTGTGTCTTCAGCATTCAGAAGGCAAAAGCTGGAGAATTGCTGTGAGTTTGATGTCAGCTTGGGCTACAATTTTGTTTAAAGCCAGCTTGAGCTGCATAGTAAAACTCTAGCTCAACAACAACAGAAAAGATAGATAGATAGATAGATAGATAGATAGACAGACACAGACAGACAAACAGACAGACAGACAGACAGACAGACAGACCAAAATGTCTTGACCTTATAAGACATGATCTTTCTTACTTATTTTGGGGTTCATTTATGTCTAATAAATGCATTAAAGATTGTGACAAGAGAGGGAGGTTAGTGCTGCTCATTTTAAAGATTATGTATTATATAAAAGAGGATAGGGGAGAAGGCAGGTTAAAGAAAGGAAGGGAAATGAGAAAAAAGGACAATATTTCCTCATCCAGTATTGATTATTAGAAAAAGAAAAGGATAATAAAGATACTAAAATAGGTATGAAAACGTGAAAGCAATATAGGATGTAGTAAAGATGCATAAAAACACATTTAGAGATGTTTTTTCCAGGTACACATGTGGTTTGAAATGAAAAGCTTCCCATGAGGTGTAAGGAGGTCATTGCTCCATATCGTATATCCTAGGATTATTTCACCTTTTTATTTTAAAATGAAATTTTCACTGTACAAAGGCATAATGAACACCAACAAAAACTTTAGTATAAATGATTTGGGTTCAGGTAAAATAATTGTGATTTAGAATATAACTGATTCTTTAATTATGAATAATAAAAGAGATTTTGATAAAATCTAGAATATACATTTTTAGAGATGATGTAACTTTCAAGGAATTTGAAGGGCTTTAGATAATTTACATATTTTAATATAATTAGCTTCAAAGTAGGATATGAAATTCAGAATAGTGATCTAAAACCAAAAAAACTCAAAAAGGAAAAAATTCACTTGAGAAATTATAAAAGCTTTCATTTGAATCTCTAATTTTTTAGTCAAAAAGATTCAGCTATATTTATAGTTGAAAAATTCAGCTTTTATAAGCATGCGAGGAAACACATACAATGGATATCAAGTGCATGAATGTATTACAAGCCCAACCATATCTCTAAATAACAACTTATTTCATGTTGGGTCTTAAGCAGGACATTCCTCTTTGCTGGAACCTAATATTTTTTTTTTTATTTTTAACAGGTGATAATGCTAATAGCTGTATTATAGTATTCCGTTGCAAGTTTTTTGACTGGAATAAACACATTTCCACTTACATAGTGCTTGCCTACTACTGTAAGCCTTTCGTTTATGAAAAATAATAGCAATTGATAAAAAATTTGAATCAGTAACAGAAGCCTGGGGAAATCACTGTAAAAATGACACATTCACAAACACACATACTATGTGTTTGTGATCCTACAGTTCATGCAAATTAGCCTGGATGCAATATGCAGTTTAACTGATGCAGTCTGGAAATGTTAAACCAATTCACTTATATGAACTATCACTCAATTCCACTAAATATAAAATGTATTAATTAGAAAGAATGTTGAAATTCAAAAACTTTTAAAAGCACAGTAACAGAATTCCATGCTTAAGAACTATTAATGTAACTTCTCTGTTAAAAATGCAATGAACAGCCCGGTGTGATGGTGAACACCTGTAATCCCAGCACTTGGGTGGATGAGGCATGAGGATCAGTGCGAGTTCAAGAACAACCTGGGCTGCAAAAGTAAGCTCAAAGCCAGCCTGAACTGCATAGCAAGAGCTTGTCTCTAAAAGACAAAAAAAAAAAAAGCAACGAATGTGTTAGCTGGAAGGAATTAATCATCTTTATAAATTCTCATGAAGTTAGTTTAAGTTCTGTGGCAAAGTCTCCAATAAGTTGAAATTTTCTGGATTTGTTTTATGTATTGAAGAGTCTCTGTCACTTTAGTTCTTTTTGATATACTTTAATGAAGAGGAAAGGTGAGAATATCTATGTTTGAAAGACTGTTAGATGTTGAGCCAGTAAATTGCAAATTATTTAGCTTACCATGCACTAACATGACAGAATATATGAATGTTAGAATACTCTTTCTTTGATTGTAAACATTTCAGATAGCAATTGGAATCACTGTTGTGGGCAAGTAATTTTAAAGAATATCTGCTAGATCCTTATAGACTTATGTACAATGTAAAACATAAAGTGAACTATTAAAACACGAATTCACTAATAGCATTACAATGCATTCAACATGTGGTCAAACTCTTGAAATTATGAATATAAGTGTTCTATGAAGTTCTTTTATACTGGAAACTGTTAGGAATTTTTAAATAATATATATTACCTTTGCACAACTCAACATATAGGAAATGTCTCAGGCAAATCGAGAGTTTAATGATATGTCTCAGCAGTACTAACTCAAAATTTAATGAGGTTATCAAATATAACATTAAAATGTCTTTTTCAGCCCTTACATTCCAATATGAGTGCATAAAAATATTTTTGTAAAATAAAATCATATCAACTCTACATATAAATTGCAATTATTTTAACATAGCAGTTGTGAATACATTTCTTTGTGAACTACCTGTATTTCTCTGGATCATTTCTACATTATTAATTTAAGACACGAGTTAGGATTTGATCAAAGTAGGACATGATTAAGATTTGTTCCTCTCTTGAATTTTAACTGTAAAACAAGATTTCATGCATTTCAAACCCAATTAATTTATTTGGTAAAAGTGACCTTCCCAGTACCCTTTTTCACAAACAGGATGCTGAGCTTCGTTTATCCTTTGCAGAGAAAGCTATGTGAAATGCGACTTTTAAACCGATTTTCTGATTCAAATTTAGTAGATCTAATAAAATTACCTTAGGCTTTGCAGCTGCATCCATTTGTACATGCAAATTCAGTAATTGCTTATATAAATTGGGTGAACTGTACATGAAAACAAGCTGTTAAATGTTCACTTAATCAGTTTTTTTGGGGAAAAAAAAATCTCCCAATGTTCTTGCTACCAGCGAATTTTTACAGATCATTCATATAAGCTAGAAAATAGCCTAATATTTCATCACCACATGCAACAAGACTTATTTATTTGCTGTGGCTTGGCTTTGTTTCATTCATCTCTTCAAAACTATTTTCTACATCATAAGTGTCAGACTTGGAGCTTCTGTGATGAAGAAGACAGGTGCTGCTGTCTATTTCAGCTGTGCTCATTTTTAAACACTGAATAACTATTTAGATACATACAAAAATTATTCACTCTTATATTCTCCTTCCATTGTAAGCTTCAGAGTCAGGCAGAATGATCCTTTAGAATGAACGCAGTACTGGGACCCAGTTCCTAGCCTCTTCTAATAGAATTTGTGGAATCCTCCTCACAAGGTCCCAATGATGCTGTTGATCTCCAATGTGGGATGTGTAGCAATGAGCTATGACAGAGTAGATGCTGACTTCTGCATTTGCTCACATGACTTCCTGTGGAGTATAGCTGGAGGAAGGAATGTGCTGTCCGTACAGATGAGCAGATTGTAGGGATGACAATCTGGTGCACAGGAAATGAGAAGGCCTCATAGGAGCAAAAATTTCTTTGAATCAGACAGTTTTTGAAAAATATTCTTTGAATTTAAGTATAGAGATTTAGCCCATTCTTGTCATTATTGGAAACAATGGCAGCTTCCCTGTTCTGCTTCCTAGGCAAAGAAATGCTCTTGTGTTTCTCTGCACATTCCCAACAATTCTTTTCATTGCCCAAGTCTGGTGTCTTCAAAACTAAGATTCAGTGTGGTTAAGTAATTTTTCCAATTTCATAATACCTGTAAGTAGTAGAGCCACAATTCTCAGCCAATTCTGTGTAATCCAGAGCCTGCGCTATGTAAAATTCTGCCATTATCACTCAGCAGTTTGTATCTTGATACAATTACTGGTTTGGTAATAGAAGGCACATTATGCAGAAAATGGAAAAGCAATGATTTTACTAGGTGGTATTATTTTAAATATCAGCATTAGTTATATCATATGCTTCATAAAATGATGACCTATTTAAGATTTTAGACTTGTACATTTTTTCTCAGACTTACTGAAGCTATAGTTCAATGGGTATGACATTCTATGGAAATGTATAGTAATATATATATATGTATCAGAAAACATGCCTTGTCACTATATGAAATATAGATTCAGACAGGTGGCTTTAAAATTCCTTCTAAAGTGAAGGGATAATATATTTATTGTGTGGTGCCAAGGCCAAAAAGTTTTGCGAATTACTTTTCACTGTTTACTCTTGAGAATCGAAGAAACTTTCTTTTGTTATAAGTCAAATATATGAATATGAAAAGCAAATGGTGTTCCCATCTTTCCTTCTCCACCTTTGCATATAACCTACATGAAATAGTGTAAAAGTTTGTGTGATAATATATCAAAAATAAAGACTGATGGGTCAGCGAGATGGCTCAGCAGTTTAAGGCGCCTGCTTAGGAAAACTTAGGCAACTGCGGGGACCAAGGTTTGACCCCCAGCACCACATGCTGTGCCAGTCCCACCCCTAGGGCAGACTGAGCCAACCATAATAAAAGAAAATAAAAATAAAGGATGATATAATGGTGTTCCTTACTTGGAACACACTCTGATGTGACACGCAGTGTAGCCACAGGACCACATTTCTGAGAATACAGATTGGGAAGATGTCTAGTTCTGAAATTTTCAGTATGATAGCTGAAGACATTTGTTTTAAGTCTCCACTTGACATAATGATGAAGACATAGAAACAGAGGATTTTTCTGGTAGACAAATATGACAAGATATCTTTTTTGATTTTTATTAATTTTAATGAGAAACAAATAGCAATGCAACATTTTCAAAACAGGTTAACAGGACAGTTACAATAATTAATACATTGCATATTGCTGTCTTTGTAGTAGTTATTCAGAGTACAAGATACAGACATGGTATATACTTTTCTTTTTTTTCTGTAGTAGGGATTGAACTCAGGACATTGAACTTGCCAGACAAATGCTTATTCCCCGGCCCCAGACATGACATTTTGTCTAAACAATATTAATACAAATTATTCTCTTATCATAACTTTTGTAGTTAGGATACAAAATGGTCCTTCAATTATATTTGTTTTGTTTTTGTTTTGTTTTGTTAGAGATGGGTATTCCATTGCTGTTAGAGAAGTTAGGTTTGAAGAAGTCTTTAAAAGACCTTTTCATACTTGATGTCAGTTCAAATAAGTGGCATCGCTGTAGTTTGCTGTGATTGTATAGTGGTTAGTATACTGTGTCATGGCTGCAGCAACCTCAGTTCCATGAGATGTCTTTGAATCCCATAAAATGATGGCCTGTGGAAATGCAAGCTATGAGATGCAGTAAGTTTTATAAATGTGGAAAGTATTGATCTCTGGATTTATCTAAAACAAAGTTGCAAAATTCAGAACTAGTAGATTTTTGCTTAGTAGTAACAAACTGCTTAATTTGAGATTGTGTATGAAGTGCCTTTCTGTTGTAAATTGTGGGTGCACTGGGGAAACTTTGAGGTTGGGAACAAGTAAAGCAAGGGGTTTCCACAATAGCAGAGGTGTGGAGTTATGTTAGCTTAGAGGCCCTTTCCAAATTAGATATGGTTGTCATCAGTGTTTACAAGGGAATAGATTTAATATAGAGCATATAATATATAGAACTATTTTATATTATTCACCTAAAAATTCAAATTCAGAAGATTGAATGAGATTTGTCCATGTGCTAGAAACTGAAAGAATCCTTCTGAGGGCCTGAAACCCACAGCAATGTCCTGCATGAGTCCAGCTAAAGATCCATAGCTCATGACAATGCCTTCCACAAGTCCAGCTGGAGGCCTAGAACCGATGACAATGTCTCATGAAAGTCTGTATCAAGCATATTCACTGAGAAGGCCTAAAGGTTAATGGTGGAAGCCAGAAAGCCTGTATCATGTGGGATGAAGGGTCTGTGCCTCCAGACTGAGGATATGCACTGCAGCCAGAAAGAAATGCTCTAAGATGTGACTAGAACTTCCCTGAAAAGAACTATATCCACCCACAATGACAGTGAGGACTCAAGCTTTTCTGAAGGTAACAGCTGAGTTCTTATCAGGAAAGCCAGTGTGCCAAACTTTATCAGGAAAATCAACACCACACCATCTTCCACTCCATTTCTCCTTTCATGCTCTTGGCAATAATCCTCAGGTGGGCCTTCTACACCCAAAACCATGCTGATTTAATTCTGCTGGATGTAACAAGTTGACCAATAACTATAGCACAGAGATCAAAGCACTCTCATCTTTTGCTGGAGAACAAAACTTTCATGTAGGAAATGTCATACTTAACAGTTGAAATTTTTTCTTTCATAATAAGAAATGAGATTGTTGTTGTGTGCAGATATTTTGTCCTTTACTTATATTTAGTATTGTCCAAATATCTAAGGGAATATATATACAATGGTTTATGTCTAATTGTCCCCCTAAGGTCTCATGTAGTCATTTTAGTCATTGGACAGGGACTTCTATAGATTGAGACTTGACTCATGAATCACTGGGATTATGTGTTTTAGTACTGATCTAGAGTTTGAGACTTGATCCATGATCCCTGGGATTATGTGTTTTAAGTACTTCTGGGATTATGGGTGTAGCCTAAAGCAGATAGGCTAAGGCGGAGAGCCTGAATGTAATATAAAGAGAGACAGAGAGACAGAGAGACAGATTAGCGCTGTTGCTCTCTGCTCCCTTGGTTGGTTACCTCTGCCGTGATTGTTGCTGTTTCTGCCACCATGAACTGGATGCTCTCTGCTCTGTTCCACTCAGTCTTGGGCCAGCCTAGTATGGACTGAAAACTCCAGTAACTGTGAGCTAATAAACCTATCCTTCCTTCATCTTGAGTGTCGAGTATTTGTCCCAGCAACGAGAGAGAAGTAACTAAGACAATATATATACATATTATACTGAGAGCTTGGAAATATAATATAAAAGTATTATTACTGAAGAATAATTTTCAAAGAAAGTTCCAGGACTTCTCAAAGATGTACATAAAATAATGCACACAAAATAAATGACTCAGGCTGGGGAGATGTTTCAGTGGTCTAACACGCCTGCTTTGAAAAGCTTAGGCAACTACAGGGACTGTAATAATATTTTCTAAATATTATAAATAAAATTTAGAGACACAAATTAACTGAACATATTAATGTCATCATCAAAACCAAGCTAAAGTTAAGGATAAGATCAAATATATATGTAAACTTCATTTATTGTAGATATAATATTTATTTATTTATTTATTCATTTATTTATTTTGCAGTACTGAAGATTGAACTCAGGACCTTGCACTTGCCACGCAAATGCTTATTCTACTGAGCTATCTACCTGGCCCATAGATATAATATACACTTATGATAAACTAAGAAAATTCAAACTAATTTATGAGGAAGAAACATGTATACTATTTATGGATATAACACTTCAACAAAGTAGTAAAATAGCTCTCAAAAGAAAATCCATAGATGCAACATGAACAGATTTTCATCAACTAGCTTGTGCTAATACTTAATGTTCTGTTAAAAATTATGTGAATAGAAAAGAATATGAATTCACCAAAATGATTTTGAAATACAAAAATGCCACATTTCGGCATTTTCAATGAAAATAGAGCAAACCAATTAGATCCAGTGCCCAGACCCAGAATATGAGTGAGATGACCTAGGGCCCACCGGCTCCTCATTTAATCCAGAGTCCATGCCCAGTGTGCCCTGTGTAGTACCCTGTAGCAGAACTCCCTGCAGAGAGGTCAGAGGCAAGACCCATCCAGATGATCCAGGGGCAGAACAACTTGCTAGAGTCGGACAGCAGATTCTTCCCCAAGGTTTGGAATAAGAAGAAGTAGAGCACAACAGCCCAAACCAAACCACACCCACCTGGATGAGTTTGAACTATCTGGACCTGGTGCTAAGGTAATAAATACACAAGAGTTCTACACCAAAGATCAGAAGACAGTGCTATACAAAAGGACTAAGAAAAAGAGCAAAATGCATTGTCAGGCCTGTAAGCCCACCTAGAACAAATGCATGAAACAATAACATGGAAAAAATTGGATCCCACCTGCTGCACTGGCCCCACTCTTGGGGAGTCTGGGTGTGGTGGTGTGTGCCTGTAATCCCAGCTCTTGGGAGGCAGGAAAATGGAGGATCACTATGAGTCAGAGCTGCATAGTGAGACCCTGAACAAAAGAAAAACAAAACTGAGGGCAAAGAATACTTAAAATTTGGGCCAGGGAGATTGCTCAGTCGTCTAAAATGCTTGCTTAGGCAAGCTTAGGCAACCTCAGGGACCACGGTTCGATCCCCAGCACCACATGTTGTACCAGCCCCACCATCCAGGGCAAGCTGAACCAGCCTTCATCATCATCATCATCATCTAAGAATAATATGAAGAAATTGGAAATCATAAAATCACAAACCTGAAATCTCTGAAATAATAACATCTGAAGTAAAGAAACAACTGAAGGTATAGAGGAAATCAGACCAGAAATAATCCCTGCCCATCTACCATGCTGGCCCTACTCTCAGGCACACACAGCTGGCAGTGGAGTCTGGGTGTGGTGGTGCGTGCCTGTAATTCCAGCACTTTGGAAGGCAGGAAACAGGAGGATCACTATGAATAAGAACTCCATAGTGAGATCTTGCACAAAATAAAAAAGAAGGAAATAATCTTTGAACTAAAAAATTTAATAACTATAATGAAGTACTAAATGTTCTTAATGAAGACACTGATTTAAAAAATAGAGGAGAATAGAAAAATGATAGAATCCTTGAATGAACAATTTAGGAAAGAAATAGAATGCATGAAGAAGATTCAAAGTGTTATATAGGAAGCTAAAACCTCAATCACAAGCTGGCAAACTGAATGAAAGTGAAAATGGACTTTTCAGACCTTGAAGACACTGTTGCAGCTAATGACATGGTAAGAAAAGATCTTTTAAAAACAACTGGGATACAGGAAAAAGTAACTCAACATTGGCAAAATGACACAAATGTGAGACAAATAACCATCAATGAGAAAGAGTCTGTAAAATGATACAAAAAGAATATGGGCAGAAGTAATACCAGAAAATTCCTCAAATATGGGGAAACAATTTGACATTTAGAAAACAGGAGCATATAGAACTCCAAATAACATTAACCCAATTAAAATCACACCCAGATATAAAATAATCAGGATCCAAGAAATTCAGCACAGGGACAATATTCTGAAAACTACTAGAGAAAAGAAACAGATTATATTTAAAGGAAAACCCATTAGAATAATGGCATATTTCTCTTCACAACCACCAAGCCAAGAAAAGCATGAAGCAAAGTGCTTCAAGTCTTGCAAGAAAGGAAATTCCAACCCAGACTGCTATACCCTGCAAAACTCTTCAAGTTTAATGGAGAAGTTAAATATTCCCATGGCAAAGAACAAGTAAAGAATTTCATGATGATAAAGCCAACCCTACACAGACTACTAAAAGATATTCTAAAGAGGAATCAAAATGACCAGAGCACCATGAAGAAGAATGGAAAGAACCCACCAAATAGGGCCAACCATTATACACAGCAGAAAAAGAGATATACAAAAGCAGTCTTTCAACTATTCTTGTGTATGCAGCAGGAAAATACTTCCACCAGCATGCTCTGCAAATGGACTTCTTCTGAATCCTATGGGTTATGATTCTGTCTGGATTTATAGGGTGGATATCATGAAAACAGCAGTAGCTGAGTCCCACAAGTGACACCTGGCTACCAGTAAGTATCACGGACAAAGTCCATATCTATGATATACTAAAACCTTGAGCGACATCATATCCCAAAATGGTTAGAAGTGCTGGTCATGTATTTGCCATTCCAGTACTTACTTTTATCCTTAGCAATTCTGTACTGTCATGAAAATTTTTTCTTAGCTGAAGTGCTTTGAAATATCTAATTTTGAATTAATATTTAATTAGTGTTTGAATATTGTCTGTTAATTTTTATTTTAAGATTTATACTGTTTTTTAACTTACAATATACTTGTAAGACATAACATGATATTTTCTCCTAGTATTAGAAATTTTAAAAAGTGTATTTCCATTTTCCATTGACTTTATATTACTTCTTCCTTGTCTTTTACACACACATAATAGATTCCTTTCCTTCCTTCTTTCTTTTTTTCTTTCTGTGTTTTGAATTAATTAATCTAGTTTTTTACACACTTGCTGTTTTTTTCTAATGTGGATTTTTTTTTAATGATTTTTCCCTTTCAATTATTTTTGGACAATTTCATTTTTGTACATCTTTGTATGATTTTATTCAAATTCCTTGAGCACACTGTTCATTTTTCTTGTAAATGTGTTATATTTTCAGCTAAATTCAGAAACTGCAAATCCTTAAATATTTATTGCCTACCCCTTTCTACTTTGAGAATTCTAGTTATAAGAATATAAGCTTCTTGATTCTGAAAAGAAACTATAGCAATGTAGACATTATGTTGGCATAATTAATGATATACGTTAGACACATCAATGAACAAGAAATAGCTTCAAACATTTTTGACAATTCGGCCAATATATTTTAACAAATATACATAAAATGAATGGTCCTGGGACAATTGGATATTCATATATAGAAAAGTACACTATGACTGAAAATTAACACATATAACCATGAAATACACAAAGCTAAACTCAAAGCACCTTAAAATAGCTAAATTAGAATTAAAAATGCTTTCTTTTTGAAAAATATATTGCCAAATAAATGAAAAGATATACATGTTGGGAAAACTTATTTGAAAACCCCATTTTTTTTTTGAGGCAGGAAAGATTCAGTTTCATTGAAAGCAAGAGCTCATATTCAATTATTTGTCCAATTTGCACATGTGTATGTGTTAATCTGAGTAACAGCTTTGACAATGAAAATAGGTAATATGACAATTGTTAATTTTCTATTGTTGTTTTGAAAATCTGTAACACATATATGGTTTTATGTCACTCTGTTCCTGCTATTTGTTTTTACCTTTTATTCATTCGAATGAGAAAAAATAAAATAGCGACGAAACAGTTTCAAAACAGGTTAGTACAATTTTGGCTAAATTCAGAAACTTCAAACCCTTAAATATTTATTGCCTAGCCACTTCTACTTTGAAAATTCTAAGAATATAAGCTTCTTGATTCTGAAAAGAAAATATACCAATGTAGACATTATATTGGCATAATTAATGATATGCATTATGATATACATTAATAAATACACTGCATATTGTTGCCTTCACATGAGTTATTTAGAGGATAAGATGCATTGCATACATAATATCTTGTATAAACTATATTAGTACAAACTTTTATGAAGAGAAAGTAGCTGTATATCCTAACTCATATATATATATATATATATATATATATATATATATATATATATATATATGCAGTATTTGGAGAAGTCTTTAGGGACCTTTTCATGCTTGAAGGTAGTCTAAAGTTTGTAGGTACTTAAATTCAGCAAACTAACCCAATATAATCCAATAGTCCATAACACGAGTAGGTTATCAGCAGAGCTGGCAATTGCCAGAAGTTGTTGACTTAAGCCTTTTATAGTTCGTTATATTAATATGGCATTGATTTTTGTACCTCATGCTTGTGTTTTTCTGCTGGATGTTCAAGATAAAGTTAAAGCAAGACGTATAAAACTAAAAATGTAACTTTTGCTATGTGACAAGGTCTGTCAAATTCCCTCAGGATTTACGTGAAACCATGTAGAGTGTTTTATAGAATTTTTGTCAGTGTCAGCTATCTGGATGAGTCATGGCCATTGCATGTCCAATTTACTCTCTATGAATGCCTGAGAGATTGTTTTCTTTCTAGGTGACTCTCCTTAGGCACACCATACAACATCAATCAATTTCCTATGGCCCCAAAATCTCCTTGATCAGAAAATTTGGGACACTACTGAGTTACAGGATGTCACAGCACAGGTCGTCTTATGTCCTGAGTCCTCACTGGCCTTGAAAGGGCTAGGGCCAAAATGTGGCTATCCTTTTAGGCCCTCTATTTCTCTACTTTTTTCTTTTTTGTCTGCAAACTTTAGTTGTAAACAACCAGAAGAGAAGCTGACTGATATCATTACCCTATAACAGATGCAGTTGAGCTTAACATTACTATTTGTCTGAATATCAAACACCTTAGACATAATACAGAACTGCTATTTCCAACCACTATGGATATTCTTAAATTTAAATTCCTATAGTGTATGAAGAAAAAAGCTATTACATGTTTTACACAGAAATTTATAATCAAACCACATACAACATTTTAGCAGGACAAATTAGGCCGTTTTTGTTCTTGCCTCTTGTTTTCTTTTATAATGTGTAAGCTCATTAATGATCTATGAAACAAAAATTAAATCACATTGTAGCACATAATAACACAGGTCTATCATTCAAGTACTTAGGAAGATTGAGGCAGTTTCCAAATTTGAGCCCAGTCTGGATTCTTCCAGAATTTAATAAGACTACGCTGAGGTTAAAATTCAGCATGAAAGCCCCAAGTTTAAGTCCTAATTCTGCAAAATAAACAAATAAATAAACAAACAAACAAACGAACAAACAAATAAATCTGAACTTTTATTAGCATGATGAAAACATGCAGAGGAATTAACCACATTAATATTTGATATCTACTTAGTTATTAAGCAACTGGAGCATTTACTGTTCTTAAAAATGTATTTACAAACAAGTTCAGCAACAACTTTGCAGTTTGGAAATGATTTCCCAGTTTCTTGCGTAATTAAATATACATCTGTTGCAATTGCAAGAGTGGGCCATTCCACTCTAATAGAATTAATCATATAGTGAAGTTAATGTTAAAAATTAATTTACATTAAGTGAAAGAAAAGTTGCCAGCTATAGTAATACTTACCATAAGACAGAGTGGGGGTATTAGTAGTAAAGTTTTGAACAGACTAAGTTTGTGATGGTTCATCCATATAGTGAAAAAGGACTCAGGAACAAAGTTGAATGATTCATATCATAGTGTTGGTGAATTTCAGAATCAGAAGCCAAAAAAAGTGGCTATACATGTGTGACTTCCATTAAAGATTGTTCTGAAAATTTCAAAATTGTGGGCTAGAAATCAGGTCAGGACTTCTGAGAGACTGCAAATGGGCATAGGAGAACACTACTCATGGAAATAGAAGAGGCCTTGGGGTGACAGAAAAGTTGCATTGTTTGATTTTTAGTGTGGTTAAAAGTCTTTAAATGCACTGTCAAAGCTCATTAACTATACAGTTAAAGAAAGTGAATTTTGCCATTTCTTAATTACTCTTTTAACTAACCGATTAAAAGGAAAATGGAAATTTTCAGTGCAATGTGGTGAATGGATTACAAAACAAGAATAAGTGCTATAGATGCTGGTAAGGTCAGTTGGTGGTACAGACAGTGTGGAGAATCACTTGTTTCTAGTTTGATTAAATTAGTTAAGATATGTGGAGCTTCTGCAATCCTCTTGGGAACTCAGTGACAGTGTTAGAATGTGCGCTTCAGAGCAAAAACTCGCATGAACAAATGCCACAGTTCAGTAAAATGAGCCACATAATGTGATTCCAGCTTCTGCAACATTCTCACTTATGTCTTTCTCCATCACGGGACAAGTCATCCTATAAAAAATGTACTGTGCATAAATGCTGAAGCCTATTCATCCTAGGAAGAACAGAAGTGTTTTTCTGTTGAGGCCTTATGGCCTTTCTTTCTTTGCTTTTTTATAAAGAGAAAGGTTTCTTTTGTTGTTACTGACATGCTCTCCAGGGTTAAAGGAATAGCTATCTTCTTGCTCACTGAAACTTCAGGTTTTTTCATGATAAAGATAGAAGAATTTACCCACATACCTGACTGACTTAATTTTTTATCTTTTGCCAGTTTGATTCACAATCATGTTGCATTAAATATTTTTGTGAGCATGTATCTTTACCAAAGTATGTGTTTTTAAAATTTATTTTTCATGACAAATAATAGCTGTACAGTTGCAGCTAAACTGTGTTCTTTTGATCCAAGTGTACAGTGTAGAAAGCCTTATCAATTACCTCACCAACTTATCATTTTCCTAGGAGGTCAGTGTTAAAATTTATTCCTTTAGCAATTTTGAAATAAGCACCCATCAGTATTAACTGTTTCACTATGCGTGGCAATAGAGTACTAAAACATTTCTTTAATCTAATGGAAAACTTTGTATCATATGATCAAACCTCCCTTTCCTCATCCCAACCTCCCTTTTCCAACCTCTAACACCAATCCTTCTACTTGCTTTCTATGAAGTTGATATTTTTTTGATGCTTATATGGGTGAAGTCATATAGTGCTTTTCTTTTTGTGCCTGTCTTGTATCACTGAGTATAATATCCTCCATGTCTATGCATGTTATCTTGAATGACCTAGTTCTCTTCTATTATGTGACAGTATAATGTTTTAGTTTATTTTTGGAATCCCAAAATACCTTGGAATAGTTTATGCATTTGTATCAAAAACTACCATTTAATAGTAGTGACTATTAGTCACTAGTAGCCACTAGTGACTCTGGCTTCCTCTTGCTGGCCAGCCTAACATTGTGTCAAGATGATACCAAAGAGCACATTGGACAGTTGGCTTGCATTTAATATGTTTAATGGAAATTTAATGTTCTCACAATTGTTTTGCCTTCCCAATAAACCGAACTATTTATGAATAATTTCAAATTCCTTTAAGTAAAACGAAGTTCTTAAGAGGAGCCCCATAAGAGCTGTGATCGCAGTTCATTTTGAGAGACAGCCATCAGGTGCATCAATCCTGAGATTTAAGAGTTACTTTTACCACCAACTATGATTCTTCAATTGTTGTCAACATTACAAAATTGATGCCCCCACCCTCACCCCTATAGCATCATTGTATTTCCATTAATCTTCCCCTCTCTTCCTGCTCCCAAGACATACACACCCACCATCAACCACTGGAAGAGCATCTTTCCGTTTATGCATTTGATGTAAATGCAGACACAGTAGCTTGTGAGTCCTAAGCTATGATGTTCCCAGTTTGGCTCTGTGTGCTATGTGGCTTTTTTACATTGGGCACTTGTCTTTTTTTTATGGCCAGATCTGCCTGCTCTGCTGGTGAGACTGGCACAGCATGTGGTGTTGGGATCAAACTGTGGTCCCTGCAGTTGCCTAAGCTTTCTTAAGCAGGTGCCTTAGACTGCCGAGTCATCTTGCCAGCCCCAGGTACTAGTCTTTTTGATTGTTTGAGCATGCTGTGTGCCTCCTCTCAGAATTCAACTTACTCCCCCAGGTTATGTTAAAGAACTTTGCTGAGGTATGACAATGTGATGACACCAAGATTTAAATTTCAGGTTTTCACCTCGTAGATGACCCATACCTAATGCTTTTATAAAGTAGTCAAAACTAATAATCACAAAATGAGGCTATTATAAAGAATCAAATGAAAGCTCTTAAAGTTCCTAAAACAATGGCTCATAGAAGGTGTTTAGCTAATAACAGCTACTGAAATTTCTAACATATTTTATGTGAATAGCTGTAAGTGATCATTATTTTAGTCAGTTTTACAGTATCTCAATAAATTTGACCAAAGGAAAAAAGACCAGGTCATCACACTACACTCTGAGACAAGAAGGTCACAAATTTCATTTGGCTTTTTTAAAAAATTTCAGTTACCTGATAAGCATTATTGGATATGTCTTATGTGTGCTGTGTCTGCAACCTCTGTCTTGATAAAATCTAGTGATTACACCCATACTGGAAATGACTAGAAAGAACACAGGCCCTTTCAAACAAAATTAAGATCTGTTTTTATTCCTGTATGAGATGCCAGTAGTTCACCACTAATCTTCTCCAATTTTTATATTTAATTATATATGCAGCACGTTTGCTTTCTTTATGGAGTGTTGGTGAGTATGTATAATTCCTCTTACTTCTTTCTTTAATCACTTCCCCTGCACTCCCTTCCTTTCGCTTCTTCTAAGGATTCCATTTTAGTAAAATATTAGAGACATCAAGCTGTTACTACTGGAAGATAAGTATTTTTTTAACAGTACTAATTTGCAAGAACAGATTTTGAATTTTGCAAACTGGAAATAAATGAAAAATGTGAACATATTATTTTCTATTTTAAGTACTGTCTTAGTTACTTTTTACTTGTGGCTGGGACAAATACCTGACACTCAAAATGAAGGAAGAAAAGATTTATTTAGCTCACAGTTACTGGAGGTTTCAGTCTGTATTTGGCTGGTCCAAGGCTGAGTGGAATAGGGCAGAGAGCATCCAGTTCATGGCGGCAGAACAGCAACAATCGCGACAGAGGCAACCAAGCAAACAGGGCAGCAGAGAGCAACCAAGAGAGTCTGTCTCTCTGTCTCTATGCATTCAAGTGCTCTGCTTTAGCCTATTTGCCTCAGTCAACACCTATAATCCCAGCAGTACTCAGACTCATAATCTCATCTGCATTAAAACACATAATCCCAGTGGATCATGAGTCAAGTCTTAAACTCTGGAAGTTCCTGCCCCATGATTGCATGAGGCTTTGTGGGGACAACTAGATATAACAATTACTTTGGTCCTTTTTAATAATAAAGTTGCTAAAAAATAAATAATAAGCCCTCCTTTTTATTAGCATATACATGCCATACATAATGACTACATATATATATATATAACAATATATATATATATAACAATATATATATATATAACAATATATATATATATATATATATAAAACAATGGCTTATATTTAGAAGGTGCTTAATGAATTGCAGCTACTGAAATATATATGATCATTTTAACATCCTATTTTCTGTAAGTACTGCCAGCTAACCGATTGTGCCACTGGAGCACCTAACATTCTATTCTGTTTATGACCTTTTGATCTCACCCTGCTTCCAGATCCTCTTCCTGTCTCCAAAATTTACCTCCTTGCTTCAATGTAAATTGAAGAGTCTTAGTGCATATTTCATCTATTGTAAGCTTTCCTTGTCCTATTAAACGCAGCTGGATGACTCTTCAGTGTCGTTGGCATTGTGCTTCAAACATTTCTTCACACTGGAGGAACCAGTCATCTAAAGGGGATTGGCCAGAGGAACAGTACCTAGTGAAAGTGATGTGCATTAGTAGCAGTCGCTTGTGAAACAGTGCAAACAAGTGCTCAGTTTTTCTTTTGGATAATATGGTTCATGCTACAACATATGCAATAACTAAACTCAATCTTGAAGGAGGAGCCGGTAGTTGGCATGGAGGAGTGAGCTGCTGAGCAGGCAGCGTGTAGAAGAATGAGTGATGGTGACTTCTGGCTGGCCATGCATGGCAGTGCACAGAGATGGTGGTGCTGGTCTTCCTTTGCACTCAGAATCCAAAGATTCAGGCTGAGAGGCAGGTGGCCATCAATGCACTCAGCTCACACATGGAAGGGCAAGAGCAAACCAGCCTCCCAGGCCTGAATGAGGAACAGAAAACTGAATTTTGAAAACTAAACATTGAAAGCATTTCCTGTGGCACATTTCTGAAATCCTGGCTTGACTCTTACAGGAGATCAGCTGCACATGGCATTTCCTTTGAGAGCTTCCTAATTGTTTTGCAGGTCTAAACATACCCCATGATGTTGTTAGGAATTGCTATGGATAGCCAAATCCATTCTGCTAAACAAAACCAGCAATTTGGAAAAATGATATCCCTTGTTGCCATCATTGCATTGGTACAACAAGGACAACCTCCCTACTGAATACGAAAACAGAAGGGGAAAAAAAAAAACCTGGCAGCACATCAAACCAAGAAAGCCTCTTTTCCTACATTTGGAAGGAAGAAGAAAGGATTATGCTGAATAAATATTTGGTGATTTAACCTAGGACAACGGTGTCATACAAGACTGTAGAAATTGACTTAGAATGTTATTGTGGAAAAGAGGACATATTTTGCTTTGATGTTTTAACCACATTTAAATAGTATGTAGTAATGTGTACAATAAGTTTCTCTGAATAGCTGGTTAGTCACAAAACAAATATTTATGAGAGTGTGACTCATTTTACAAGGAACTTGTATAAACACAGGTGTGCAGGCACATTGGAGTTCTAAAATTTAAAATAGGATTCTGAATGTTGATTTTATTTTATTTTTAATTTTTTTTGCTTTTATCCATCCCACTCGCTTAGTTATGACCCAGAATTTTGCAAGTTTAGTGGAGGAATCAATGTAAAACTTCTAATGGCTCCATTCTTGATATTTATTGTGGAAAATGTATTCTGAACTGACACCTCTTGTCCTCTAGCATAATGAAGTATCATGAAGCTGCATTGATAATCAGATGACAGACACTCCCTCTGAGGCCATGCGAAGCTGTGTCTTTCTCATCAGAGGCAGAACAGAATGGATTCAACGGTATCCTGACAAAGCTTTATTTGCTTTTCATAAATAACGTAAAATAACGGGGACATATGCTATATGCATTCTTGCTTTCATTCTCTAGAAGTATGTGATTATGAGGACTCTTCTAAAATTAGCAGTTTCTCATTCTTTGTATAAGCAAATACACTAGTGGCGTATCGAACAGAATGCAAATTTAGTAAAGAGCTAAAAATTTTCAGACTGTCTTTGGCCAATGATGTAGGTTAAGTCTGCCCTCTGTTGCCATATGGACTAAACCTGGTTTTGCATCTGTGTGATTGGCTTTCAAATATTTAAACTTTTGAGTTATATGCCACCACATGTATTTAAAACTGCAGGTGGGATTTTTATTATTATTTTTCAAGTGGTCCAATCAATATTTATCTTTCTCAGGACATTACATTATGCTTGTTATATTTTGGAGGATTCTGTGATGGTATTGTTCCTCTTTTCAAAATGGTGTGAGGGAACCAAAATAAACAAAACTATTTTAGGTTAAGTTCTTGGGAAAATGTAACTCTTCTGTACCATAATGCCTATGACTTCACAGAGTAGTATAATACATTGGGGGTTAGAATGAGTATTTTTTTCACTTCTGTGTTGTTTATAAAAAGGAAATTGTCAACATTTTGAAGTAAACTGAAAAAGAAAAGTACAGTTTAGAGATATTTAGAGATATGATCAAATAAAGTTAGTAATTTCCATAGTCTCCATTTCAACTGTAGTTCTATCAGTCATTCCTTCTTCATCTTTAAGTAACTCAGTGAAATCGGGTAACTTTGCTGCATTTAGTGCAAATGGGAAACAGTTCTTGCACAGTGATGGGTTTTCAAAGTGTTTCTACTTATGTACATTTCTTCATGCTTTGAAATGAAAGAATGATTAAATGATTCATTAGATTATATGCCCACTTAAGCATGAGACTTTGGAACAGCAGAAACTGTAGACTAGGGGCTGACAAGATGGCTCAGTGGTCTAAAGTGCCTGCTTAGGAAAGCTTTTAGGCAACCGCAGGGACTGCAGTTTGATCCCTCGTACCACATGTTACATCAGCCCCACCCCCAGGGCAGGCTGAACCAGCCATAATACAAAAAATAAAAAGAAATATAAAAACCTATCAATTTAATAAATAATATATTTTATACATTGTGAGTGAAATATGTCAATAAAAGTGAAAATGAGATGGAAAATTGCATAGCTTCTTAAGAATTAAGTGAAATTCATTAAATGGAGGAAACTAAGTACAGTATTCATCCAGCCCTGTGAGGAAAATAGTTTCTGAAAAATAAATTTATATTTTAGAAAATCATTCAAATGACAAAGCTTACAGATGATATTTAATGAGGCCAAGTTACCTGAAGCTATCTAGAGGTAGATTTAGTCGTTATCTAGACATGGGATTTGCTGACGTCTGAGTCCCTCAGCTCTTTCCCTACCTGCATTAAAATGCAATGTTAATTAAATTATCTAAAGTGGTCTTAACGATGACATTTTCTTCTTTTCATGCTCTGCATAATTAAACAATAAATAAAACAAGGCCGATTAAAGATAAACCATTGTAAAACAGATTTTTACAAAACCCACATGGCCCCAGTACAGGAATTTCCAGGACTAGTTCTAGAATCCTTTAAGAGTTAAAATCACAAAATGATAATTATAGTTTTGCTTCTTCCCTTGCTTGCACCCAATGCTGATGCTGCACCTGCTAAAAGTTCAGATAAGCCCAAGGATGGGAACAACTTCCCATGTCAGAATGTCCCCTATTTCTTGTAAGCAACCCAACTGCACCCTAACCTAAGTCCTCATCCTCCCCTTTAGATAAGCCTGACCACTAGTTACAAAGATGTAACAAAATTTGCAGAATGCACCCCGATCGAACATCTGCTGTCCATATTAAGAAACGTCCTTGCAGTTCAACTCTAAACTTCCTCATAGGTATCCCCGCCAATAAATATACAAAAAAACCATTTAAATTAACCAGTGTCATTTGCTTTTGTATCTGTGCTTGCAAAACTCCTCCTGCCTTTGTCTGTGGGCATAAATACACTGCCCACACCCTGCTCGGGGCTCTCTGTTCCTGCGCGTTCAGTGAGCCCCACGCATGCTTGGAAAATAAAATCCCCTTGCTTTTTGCATGAGAGAACGTCTCTTGGAGTCTCCTTCACGTGGTGCGCTTCTCGACCCTAACACTCATATCCTTTCATGCAATGGTTTATACCATTGAAAGCTTTATATAAACTGTTTAAAATAGAACGGGCACTCAGAGGATTAAATATGATGGACGACACTGACTGTTCCTGAGTTTGGAGAGACCAGACATGACTGAGATTCATAAGTGATACAACTTCATTCAGCACTGTATGTCAGCCTTTGAAATCACGTGTCCTCTTTCCTAAATTAGAAAATAAGTTGGCTACATTTAAATTACAGAATATTTCCACTGCAAATACACCCCCTAATTACTTTTCTTGCCAACAGTGATTTTTCAAGAATTCTCCTTCCATTTGCACTAAGTAAAAGCATTTCTACTTGGTATCACTACTTGCATAAGATTTGCTGCTATTATACCTAAAAGTTAACACACTACTATAAATCAGAGTACTAATAACTTTTCATGTAACCATGAGTAACAAAATATTATTCTACTTACTTTACAGGCAAGAACATTGAGGCTAGGGGATATGTTAGCTGCCCAGGGCATCTAATCATTAAAATTTATAGAACGTACTTTGGAAGCCCAGTTTTGACTTCAGAACTCTTAATAATGCTGCTATTTTGCTTTTCAAATTGAGCTATCCTCCAGTTTGCTAGCAATAGCAAAATATCTGAACAAAATGAAACAAGCAAATAAGGTATAAAGCCACTTTATGTATTACCAACGCTTGCTCTCATCAATAATGAATGCATCTGTAGATAAGCAATGCTGCTGTTGGGTTAAAGCACTTGGCCACTCGTACAGAAACTGATTCTAAACTGTCATGTGTGCTAATAAAGTTGGGAACTCCAGTGCCTTGAGGGAGAAATGTATACAACAGCAGCTAACAAGTATGAATTTATTTGATTCATAAAATTGGCACCTGCAGCCCAAGTTCCCTGAGCCAGTGTTGCATAAATGTTTTCAAAATAGTAAAATCCATGAAGCTCTAAAGCACGTCAGTGAGTTAAATTTTTGTGTCCAGGGCCACTGCTGGTTCACCACTGTAAGCAGAGACTAATGGAAACTCAAGGCAATAGGAACTCCAGAAGATGGGGAAGTCAGCCCAGAGACAAAGGAACCTGGGAAGCAGAGGGACCAGAGGACTGAGGTATGGAGCATCTCTGTGACCCTTTCTTTCTCAGAGTAGAAAATCAGACGCCAAACTTGTAAAAGTTTGCTTCTTTCTCAACTGCAATGTCACATCAAGTGTATTTTATGAAATACAGAATATGTGTCCATTGCTAGTTAATTCATTGTATTCATACACTGTTTTCAGAGCAAAAACTTAGGTCTAATTCTCTTTTTGAAAACACTGTTTTTCTTGTAGAAGATAAACAAACCCACTATCTCAGTGCACCCCAGGGACAGGGCTGGCACTGCAGGACTGGGGATGGAAAGCCTGGCCCCTTTTTCTGCTTGCAAGCGTTTTAATCTGCTGAGTTATTTGGGTGGCCCCCATCCAATAATTTCTAAGCCATAGGCTTCTGCAGTCCTTGTCCCAGTCCTTTTGTAGTTCCATTTTTACTTATGTGAACAAGTATATTGAACCTCTATGAATAAATGCAAGCACAGGAGGTATTGTTTTGTGTAAATCAAATCTTTCTCTTTCTCTCATTTTTTCTTTTCTTTGGCGACATCTCTTATTGAGACACAAAGCTTTCCTTCTAAACTGTTGAACCAAGAAGCTTTCTGGTAGAAAACTTGTATGCCAGAAAAAGAATACCACATGGAAATATTCTTCCTAGATAAGCTTATTCATTAGGTGTAGCACATGAAACTATTTAACTACAAGCATGTCTGAAAAGCTGAATCACCTTGGATCATCACTGCATTTGTTCAACACCATAAAAATATTTGGTAACTGTAAAAAATAAGGAAAAAGAAGAGAATGATGTCATCAAAGGCAAGATAATCACTCGAAAATGACAGTTGCTAGCATGGTTTTATGTTTGTGTTTCAAGTTTAATAAGAAACATAGAATATAACAAAGGTAGACTCTTCTCTATACATAATCTCCGTAGTATGCCCTCGAAAACAAGCAAAAAATATCTGTGATTCAAGATACATATGTAAGTTATTGATGGCCTGACTTTCTATCTGTCTGTCTGCCAGTCTGCCAGTCTGCCAGTCTGTCTGTCTGTGTCTGCCTGCCTGTCTGCCTGCCTGCCTGCCTGCCTGTCTGCCTGCCTGCCTGCCTGCCTGCCTGCCTGTCTGTCTGTCTGTCTGTCTGTCTGTCTGTCTGTCTGTCTGTCTGTCTGCCTGCCTGCCTGCCTGCCTGCCTCTCTATCTATCTATCTATCTATCTATCTATCTATCTATCTATCTATCTATCTATCCATCTATCTATCTATCTATCTATCTATCTATCTATCTATCTATCTATCATCATCTGCTGTGGTTTCTGTCTAGATGTCCTCCCAAAACCTCATGTAGTCAAGGGGTAGGCATATAGAGTTTGTGATTAATTCATGATTAAATGCTGAGGTGATGGGTGTGAATGCTGCTGGGATTATAGATGCAAGTTCCATGCCTGCTCTGCAGGATATAGCCTGAAGGCAATACAAGGGAGGAAAACTTGTTCTTAGCCACTAATCCTCCGCTCCTGCTCTTGTTGTTTTGCTGCTTTCTACCACCATGAACTTCCGTCCTATCCCATGTGCCACTCTACCTTGGAACCAGCTGATTATGGACTGAAATCTCTATAAGCTGTGAGCTAAATAAACCTTTCCTTTCTTAACTTTGGATGTTAGGTATTTTGTCCCAGCAATGGGACAAAAGTAACTGAGACAATATTCATAGACTTCATGTGTCATATTTGTCAGGTGCATTTGTGTAATCTGGATGACAGAAAAACACCAATTTGATCACTGAAATGATTAAATCAAAACACTTTAGATGATTGAAAATTTCACCAAAATCTAGCAGTTTAGAGTTATGGCTTATTCAGGAGTAATTTAAAGAAATGGTTATTGAGGGACTCTGGTTCAACTTTTGGTTATTTCCTTTCCCAAAAATTATTAAATGAATACATTTCCAAGTCACCAGTCAGTAGTAAACAATGAATAAGGATCCTCATCATTTTCTTCATGTGATCCTTAGAAAATCACCCAAATGGGAAAACGTGATGTGAAGGACTACACATACTGTGTAAATGTAAGGTAGCTTCCTGTAATCTCCATCTGGGAAGGTGTGATTGTCTAAAGATTATACTTTAAGGCAAGTATTTGGTACACTCATTTCTAATTCCAGTGTTGTGGGAAACAGGATGTTCTGATAATAATTCCTTAAGGAGTGAAGCATTTTGTCACTTTCAACTCTCTTTTGCATGGTGCCTTCAAACCCATGCAGATGAGAACAATTCAATAAATATTTGTTTATTGAACCAGGAGAGGAATGAAAGTTAACTGAAATTACCACGAAATCAATAACATGGTGCCAGGATATTGGATTACTGAACCAGAAAGGGCTGTGCAATTGTACTTAAAGATGGGCTATAGAGGAAGATACAAAATTTACATGTTTTGCTATACAGGTCTTGGTTTCACTTGCCCTTAACCACCCAGCAGAGAAGTTTAACCATGAGGCATAAAAAGTAAAGCTAGACTAGTGTGTTAGCTGTATAAGGCTCAAGTTAACAACAGCTTCCGACATTGCCAGTTATGAAATAACCCACTATGATTAGGGAATATTGGACTATGTATGCAACTACTTTCTCTTAGTTCAATGAGAAGAAATTTTTGTGCCAATAATGATTTAAAAAATTATCATGTCTGCATCCTGTGCTCTGAGTAACTACTATGAGGGCAGCAATATGCATTGTATTTATTATTGGGAATGTGCCACTAACGTGTTTTGAAACTGCTGCATATTGTTATTTCTTATTGAAAAATAATAAAAAAGGCTATAAGAGAGAAAAAGGGCTCAGAGTTTTGTTCATTTTTCAAATAGAGAAGGGTCACTGCAGATCCCACTGCCCTCTTCCATCCCCTATAGACATTTCTTCCCTCAGTTACTTACATTTCAAAGAATTCTTGATAGTTTTACTCATTTTTGAGATACATCTAGATGTATCAGAATCTTTGATTTCTTCTTCAATATATATTTTATTTCTATACTACTAATGCAAAAGTAAACTGTTCTTATTAAAAGTAATTTAAAAAAGTAAACTGAGCACTATATTTCATGGCATTACATACTCTGTAACTACAATGCTATGACCACCTCTGTGTCGGTTCATTTGTAATTTTGGCATGTGGATTTCAGATTGTTTTATGCTATTGGATTTATTATGATAGATTTTATTGTTTTTATGCTCATGTTTTTCTATTCTGTCATATTTGGTACTGCTGAACAAAGCATGAGAGATTTGCTTCCTGCCTCTATTTCTAATTTCATATTGTAGCTTCCTATTCATTATAGGTAGTAGTGGAGTGCTATGAGGTCCTTTAGCAGAAGCTCAAAAAGTAATTTTGTCTAGTGTAATTTTGTCCAGTGTAAACATGAAAATATTCTGCTAGATCTTTCTTACTCCTTTTCTAGGTAATATAATATAATGGTTTCTCAATCATGTGATTTATTAAATGAAATTTTTTAAAGTGCCAGTTCTGTACATGTATATATGTTTATCTATAGTTAAAAATTCAATGCTTATCCTAAATAGCAACAGTTTTTCTGTGGGATATAAGTACTTTTTTTAGAACAAATTTCTCCTGGCCTGAATTATTTAATCATGATATAGTGTCCCTATTCTGTTAATTCCTGAATTCTCCTGTGATTATTTTTTTACTTATCTGATTATCTCATCAGTTTATCCTGTATTTGTTAAAAGCCTCTCAACTTCCATTTCATTATGCTTCATATGCATAAAAACTGAAAGTAAATGTAACTTAATTATCAAGATTCAATTTCATTTCCAGGTATGGCTGTTTAGAATAGAAGGACTTATAAAACAAATTCCTACTAGGAACATTCAAAAATACAATATTTTATTTTATGATGTTATATCAAATGAAGCCTTCCTGACAAAGCAAGTCTTACCTGAAATAATCATTAGGATGTTCCAGGAAGAAGCAATTAAGAACACCGCTTTAGTAATACAATAAAAAATTGGGTTATGTTAAAGTTATTTCTTTCTTTCTAGATTACTAATTACAGACATAGGGAAACTTATAAAATAAACACAGGGTTACTGTTAACTGCACCTAACTGACTGCCATTTCACTAAATGACAAAGACAACAAGTTTTTCTGATTCAGTCTGAAGGTATATTGACATAGAAGAAAGTATATTAACCACATCTTGTGTTTCAGGGATGCTGGCAACAAACAACACCAACTCTCAGTGAATCAGAGCCACATCTGAATCGTTTCTTCTTTGCACTTACCTTGGAATAAAGGTCAACAAAAGTGAAACTCACCCAGAATTTCCATCCATCCCATTTCACAAGTACGGTGGAGGCAGGACCTTCACTGTTGAGCTGACTATGGCAAAAATCTTTGATTATCTCATTGGTATGGGAGAAAACTAAAATATTTAGCAAATAATACCCAGGCTGGTGTCGTGTCGAATCCAATGGCCCCCATGCAATAATTGAATTTTTTTTTACATTGCTGTTAATGGTTCTTCATCTCATTTTCTTCTACTTTTAATAAAGAATGATAGTAACTATCTTGAAGAATGAGTAGAACTCAGTGAGAAAGTATACCGTTTCTGAAACAGAGTTCTTTTTTAGATAAGATGATCAGTAGACATCTCTGTTCATCGTGCATACATTTTATTGAGTATGTTAACTATGTAAGGAGTTTGCTTTGATATGCAATTCAATTATTATTAAGAATTCTATGTTTTATATGAAAAAAATAAAAAAAACTGAGGATGTATAACACGACTGAGTTCAAATTAAATTAAATGTTTAATCAGAGATGGGTGCTTGTTTTCCCCTGCTTTACACTGAAGCTTGATCACATTACATTAAGGATACAACTGTCAGTTTGGACACGGAAGTCTCAGCATTCACCTATCTCCAGCTAGCTCAAGTCTTTGTATGATTTTTTTTCCATCCTATTAGTTGAGATGCTCATTTGGTGCAAGAGCACGCTCTTACTCTCGGCTTGATACTTATGTTCACAATGATTTTACTCTGGTATCATTTCACAAATGAAGCTTATTTTGTTTTTGTTTTCTTTGTTTGTTTATTTTGCTTGTTTTGTGGAAGCGCGGGTTGAACTCAGGACCTTGCACTTTCCAGGCAGGCACTTGTGCTCCTGAGCTATCTCCCTGGCCCCATGAAGATTATTTTGGAGAGCTGAGTTAAACCTAAGTTTAGAAGGTCAGAACATTGTGAAGGGTATGATAAACCATGCAAGGAAACAAAGACTAATGTAAGGATTTAGACCCCAAGTCTTCAATATTCACTTAAGCTTCTTATATAACAAATGTTTTCATGCTGAGTTTCTCAAGACATCATTTTACTCTACTTTCCACATCACTGAGTAAAGACACTTTATCTCTCTGATAGTTAAACAAAAAAATTTCATTAATGCTTGATTATATTTATATTGCCGGATAGTGTAATATTTCAATACAAGTGTACAACATGTACTGTTGAAAATAATGTAGCTACTGCTTCAATTTTCTTATCTTACTTTGTGTTTAGGGCTTTCAAACTCCTCTCTCCTAGACATTCAAAAAGTATATTTGCTGCAACCAATTGTAGCCATTCTAATTTGATCATTAAAGATATATACATGTGTAATATTAAGATGGTAATTAGTGAAAACTTAACTAGCCTAAAATTTAAAAAAAAAATAGGAAGAAATCAAACTGCAGGGAAGTTTGCAAACTTGCCCAGGTTTGCCCATGTGATTAGTGAACTAGTTAGATTTTTAAACATGTGCTTAAGACTAAATGTTAACCTGGTAAAACTAGTTCAAGGTCAAGTACAAAAAAGCTAATGACTTGTGAAAGTTTTCTTTTCTTTAACTCCAAAGAGTGAACAAACTAGTCTTTTCAGCTAGAGAAATGGCAACAAAGTCTTAGCAGACTTAACAACCTCCTGCAGTCCCCTTCAGTCATCCCTGCTCTTGTGTCCTTTGCTAGCATGGGTTCCACCTTTCTCCTCCCAGGGAGGGAGCTGTCTGTTGCCAAGAAATACTCTACTGAGACTGAACAGCTTGTCTTTGGGAACCAGTTCCTTAAAATTGTATTTCTTTTCTTTTTTTATTGGAAACCAATGAAATAGACAGTTAAAAATCAATTGGATGCTTGACCTGCATGTAAATGAAATAAATCTGGATTTCTATCCCATGAGAAGGATGCCCTGGGGTTAGGGTGGAAATTGCTTTGTCATAACTTTGTCAGCTACCTCTAGTGATAAAATCTCAATTACAATTCTCCAAAGAGACAACAAGTATTATTGGTTTATACACTTCTGTAGGATTGAGCTGAATTTGTTGTTCCCCTTCAGCCTTGATATTATTACATGTCATGATTTGCAGCTCAGAAGCCAAGCACACTTTGGTCTGCAGGTGATAACCAGGGTAAATAATGAAGAAACCAAACTGCTACAGATAGCTGCCATTCTTCAATCTGCATTGCATTGTGTTTAGTGATGGGGCTACTGTGAACTCCCAGAAACTGAACTTTTAAAGTAGGACGTACGTTGCTGAATTTGTCATAATTAAGTCTACATGTAAGAATATGTAAGAGAGGGAGAGAAAAGAGACAGGAGCAGGAAATGACTGGAAAAATACAAAGTAGAAGACAAAGAAAGAAATGAGAGAAAAAGAGATGGATAAAGAGGCAAACAGCAAAAAAGTGCTCATTTGAAACTTCCAAATACTCTAACTAATATGTCCACTTAACTCATATTGACTGGCAAATTATGAAACCCATTCATGCTTTGATTTGAATTTTTTATCCACTATGACAAAGGTGACCCTATTTCTTCTACTTGACTGTAGAAGCCTTGAGAAATTTTCAGGTTGATGTTCCACTCAGAAAGAAATGAAAACTTGTGACTGTTTGTTTGACAACTGGTTGTCTATGTCCTGGCCTGCATTTCAAGGAGAGATGTTCAAAGTTAGGTGACATTTGTTGAATTTTCTTTTTCTTTTTTTTTTTTTTTTTGTCTTTTTGAGACAGGGTCTTGCTATGCAGTTGAGGCTGGTCTTGAGCTCACTTTTGTAGCCCAGGGTGGTCTCGAACTCGCACCAATCCTCCTGCCTCAGCCTCCCGAGGGCTAGGATTACAGGTGTGAGCCACCACGCCCAGCTTGTTGAATTTTCATAGTTAGTCAAGCAACAGCTATTGCTGTGGGATCTTAGATGACGTAACAGCTTCTTTGACCCTCTGGACCTGACTGCATAGGTGAGAAGACACACATGTAAGATAGAGCAGCAAAGACAGTGTAGTGTTGGTGCTCAGGTGTAGGCGATACTACTGTGGGTGGAGTAGTCAGAGAACTTTCTAGAAGGGCTTGGGCTAATGCTCACTACACTCTTTGGCTCCCTTTGGCACCAAGGAGTGGTTTAACAGAAGCCATATCAAAGGCAGTCCCCATGGGATGTAGAAACAGGAGTGAGGCACTGCAAGTGTAGATAGATCCTGGCTCTTTTCCAAAGAGGTTTCTAAGGGTGGTCACCTCTGTAAATTTGAGGATTCTACATGGAATGCTTCAAAGTCTAGTTTCTTCCTTTCTAGTTATATTGTCTACAGAGGAACAGGTGTCTCTGACAGACAAAACACAAGAAAGTAAAGGAAAATAAGTGAGTCTCAAGTGAGTGGAAAGGTAATATCTACTTATATCACTCTTTTAAAATCCATCTTTTATTCTCTAAACCATACCAAAAAGAATTACTTTGTTTCCAGAATACAGTTTCTTTTTAAAAGTGGTAGAAAGGCACATGAAACGCACACAATTTTCCAGTCCAGGGGAACATTAATGTATTTTATTTTAGTTTCTAGAAGTGTAATATTGAATCTCAGCCTTTTGGCGAAGATCAAGTATAGAAGTGCAAAATATTTTCTAGTTCAATTATGACTGTATTTGGAATTTTGAGCAGAACAACTAAATCATTAGCATATTTACACTTGAGTCTTGAATGAATTGTGGATAAAATAAAGCAAATTAAAACTTCAGTAACTCTAAACAAACAAAACCATACCTTTAAAAATAAAATCAAGCATTTTTTTAAAAGTTAAAACTAACTGCTAGCCAGATAGTTCAGTGGATTAAAGCACTTGCTTAGGCAGACACAGTGGGTGGAGATTTGATGCCCAGCCCTGCCATACCAGCTCTGCCCCCAGGGCATGCTGAGATGGAAATTCAGACTGGGCATGGTGGCACACACCTTTAATCCCGGTGCTTGGGAGGCTGAAAATCACTATGAGTGCAATTTATGTAATGAGACCCTGTACATCCCTGTCCTAAATTTGAGAACAAACCAAAGCTAAAACCAAACCAAACCAAAACAAAACCAACTACAAGCATTGTGGGCTTCTCAACAAATTTGGTTTTTATACTTTCTCTTTTATACTTTCTCTCTCATGACCTGTGTCTAATGGCTCCTTACACATTCTTAATGCAATAATACTGTTCCTTCCTAAAAGAAGTGGTAAAAGTTTTAGTGATAGATCAGGTGCATTATTTGAAGTACATAGTAAACTTGGAGACATTCTTCCCTGAGAGGAGCTATCTGTAGTTCCATTAGAGAGGAAAGAATCTGTAATGACAACAATATTTAACCTTGATTATTAGTGCACTCAAGTCACTTAGATGAGTGATGCAAACCTACTTCAGCTAAAAGAGTCAATGCCATGTGTTTGTGTATTCAAGCAGTATTCAAGCTTCCTCTTAAACCCACTTAGTGCTTTCTGTTGTGACTCCAGTGGAAAGTGGGCCATGCAGAAAGCCTGACTCTTACAGTGATTTGTCGTGTAAAATTAAAATAAATTAGACTTGGGGACATCTTTGTAATTGGATTCTCAGGAAACAAATCACTGTTTACTTTGATAGAAAGATTTGAGGCTTAGTCAATTTTATCAGTTAAGCTTCTGTTGATCACAGGCCTCAACTGATCTAAATAAGAAAAAAATAACACTAACTCTAATGCAGTAAGCCATTGTTGGGCATTCCTCATCTTCTATGCACAAACTTCTGAACACATTGCAAACTTGCAGTGCTCACAAGATCAGTTCTGAGGGTTTTCTGAACAAAGAGCAATTAAAAATTTAAAACTTCACTTATAATTTTGCCTTTTGGTAAACTATATTGTTAGGTCTTTGAAGTCAGATATGCACACATTACATCTACTGCTATTTCCTCAGCCTATAAGGACCTCATATTGACTTTGGCTTCTATTCTTCCATTCCTTTCTCCCACAAGTATGTGAGCAGGTCTGTCCCATGGTCCTCATGAGCATCCTCTATCTACATGCTATTATGGTTTGTGCGAGTTTCCCCCCCACAGCCTCATGCATTCCTGGGGTGGGGACTTCTAGAGTTTGAGACTGACTCATGACCCACTGGACTTATGAGTTTTAGTACTGATGGGACTATGGGTCTTAGTACTGCTGTGGTTATGGGTGTAAGTGTTACACCTATCCTGAGGCAGAAAGCCTAAATATAATATAAAAGAGACAGAGAAACAGACTCTCTGTTGTCTCTGATTCCATTATTGCTGTTTTGCTGACATGCACTGCTGCTCTCTGCCATATGCTAGTCTGCCTTGGAGCCAACCGAGTATGGACTGAAACCTCCAGTAACTGAGCTAAATAAATCTTTACTTCCTTCATTTTGGGAATTCAGTATTTGTGTAAGCATTTCAAGAAGAGCAACTGAGACAGAATTTGGTACCAAGAGTGGGGCCATTGCTGTGACTAACCTAATTATGTGGATTACAAGTTTTTGGAAATGGCTTATGGGAAGAGATAGGTAACATTCAGAGAGGTTGTCTACTTGAGAAGAGGTGAGTAAGCTTCAGCTCTTCTGTAGGGGAGATTCTGGTCAGAGCTCAGACCAGAAAACTGACAGAAGGCCTCTATGTAAACAGCAGGCTGTTTTGAGGAGAAAGCTGCAGAGCCCCATATTCCAGAATGATGGCAGCGACCATGCCAGGTTCCAAAATGGCACTGGCATGGAGAGTTTTTTCCTCAGAATCAGGGTCAAAGTGTTCATCAATTCATGCACTTGACTCATACCCCCAAGAAAAAAGGAAGCCTGGTTACTGTTACAGCTGGCAGGATGCCTTGGCATCATTCATGTGGCATTGGTTTTAGGCTCATTCAGAATACAGGAGTTGTGAGGTTAAGAAGGCTTCCACCAAATTTCAGAAGGCCTGGGAAGCCAAATAGTGTGCCCCTGAGAGGGCAGTGTGTGAAGTAGCGAGATGCCAATACAGTGGAAAAGCTAGAAACATGGATTGCCTAAGGGAAACTGCAAAGGAGCAAAGTCAGCCTAAAAAGAAGCTATGAGAGCTACAACCTAGAGTGATTTAGCGGTGGAGCCATGTAAAGCCTTTGGAGCTCAAAATCAGAGCGGCGTGCTTCTGATATTTCAGTTGGAACTATGGGATTTAAAATTTGCCCTGCTGGAGTTTGGACTTGCATTGGTACATATTTTGTATTCGCATTACTTACAACTTTCAGAATGGTAGTGTTTATCTTGTGCCTTTGAAGGTTGGATGTGTTTAACTTTTCTTTTGTACAGGGATTCACAGTTAAGAGTGTGCCTTGGATCTTGGTGAAGACTTGGGACTTGGACTTTTCAAGAATGCTGAAACTGTTATGATTTTGCCAACTCTTCAAAACAGACTGAAATGTCTTTTGTACAAACAGATGTGCATGAGACTTTGGGGGTTCAGGGGCAGAATGTTATGGTTTGTATCTAGTCTTCTCCCAAAAGCCTCATGCAATCATGGGGTAAAGTCTTCTAGAGTTTGAGACTGACTCA
>PVJA010000935.1:56836-88176 GCA_004027025.1 Myocastor coypus
CATTCTACACTGCTGGTGGAAAGGTAGACTGGTACAACCACCATGGAAATCAGCATAGAGACTACTCAAAAAACTAGGATTGGCAATCCCATTCAGTTCAACTATTCCCCCTCTGGGTATTTTCCTATAAAGAACTGAAGTTATCATGCCACAGTGATATATGTGCAACTATGTTTATAGCAGCACAATTTATCATAGCCAAATCTTAGAAGTAACCAAAATGTGCATCACTTGAGGAACAGATGAAAAAGATGTGATATTTTTATCCAGTGGAGTACTACTACACAGCTATACGTAAAAACAAACTAAAGCCTTCATAGTTAAGTGGATACAACTAGAGGCTACACACATAAGTGAAATAAATCAGACCCACATGTGTAAATATTATATTGTCTCCCTAGTGTAAGGACATAAAAGAATAAATAAACATGAACAATACAATAGACATAGTAAAACAAAATGAAACTTTAAACTTGAGGATTAAATAGCAAAGATGAGAGAAACAAGAAAAAATAGGAATAAAAGAAGAGGGAAAACATGTGAGTATATAAACAGGTTACCTGAGATGATTGCACTAATAATTTCCATCAGGTTTTTGAAGATAGCAGTCAATGTTTAGAATTTTTCCCTTGACTAATTCTGTATGCTGATATTTGCAGTCTGAGCAACTATCTTGAGAACAGCAATATATAATAAAAAAAGAAACCATGGCTGAATGCTATTATCTTGGTTTTTTACATGTGTACCATTTCTAATGCCTTATCAATTATGCACTCTTTAAAAGAAATTTTTTAAAAAGACAAAAAATTCAGGTTTCTTGAAAGCCAGCATTAATATTCAATTATTTGTCTAATCTTGCATAACTAAATCTGTTAATCTGAGCAACAATTTTTATTCATTTTTTTTATTTTAGGGAAGGGTCTAAAGGGTTTTCAGGGTCTCACTCCTAGACTGGACTCATAGTATTCTGCTTATAGCCTGCTTATAGTCTGTTTATAGCCTCCCAACAGCTGGGATTACAGGCTTACGACATCACTGCTATGCTCAATTGCCATCTCAGTGTGCCCTGGAGGTGGGGCCAGCATGGCAGGCCCAGGGATTGAAGCCTGGCCCCTGCACTTGCTTGCAGGTGCTATAATCTGCTGAGAAATAGATTTGACAATAAATATAGATAACACAATTATCATTGCTAATTAACCATTCCTGCTTTGAAAATCTGTAACATATGTATTATTGTATGTTACCCTGTTGACATTTTTCTGTTTTTGCTTCTGTTTTTACTCTTCAATATAAAATATAATTGAATTTAAAAAAAATAAAGTGTCATCATCTATGAAACATTGTTTTCATTTCTAGGAAAATGTGCCTTTGTGTTATATTGAAGGAGGTACTGAATATCTTTACAAAAGATGGAGCTACCTAACAAACCTTAATATTATACCAAGTGTATAATCTCTACTTTTTATTTTAATTTTATTTTTAGAAAAGGTTTATTATTTATTTATTTGGTGCAAGGTCTCACTACACAACTCAGACTGATAGTGATTCTATTGTCTTAGCCTCCCCAAAGGTGGAATTACAGGAACACACCATTATGCCCAGTTTCTGTGGCTGGCATAGGGCAGGACTGGAACAGCATGAGATACTGAGGATTGAATCTTGGTCCTTATGCTTGTCAGCCAGACATTTAGATGACCAAGCTACCTCACAGGTATTATTTATTTGTTTATTTATTATCTTGTGCAGGGCCTTACAGCACAGTATGAAGTTGTAGTGATCCTCCTGTTTCCAAGCCTCTCAGAACTGAGGTTACAGGCATGTACCACTACACTTAGACTGAATCATCAGCTCATCATGACTGAGGTCAGGGCCAGTGTGGCATGTAGTGCCAGGGATCAAACTCTGGTCCCTGCACTTGTGTACGCAGGAGGTTAATCCACTGAGCTATCTCACTGGCCCTATTTTCTTAATGCATGATTTCTGACAATAAAATTAGAAGATCTCATTTCTATTGATCTGGAAGATTATAGAAATGCTTAAAATGGAATCAATTTGTATCTAATGTAAATTCAAAGATAGAAATTATAGTAGCACTCTACCATGCGCCTGTGGAGAGTCGATATTTAGAAAGTGACATTTATGGAGGGAAGATCATTATTTAGCACCTCTAAGGACCAATACATGCATTCGGACCTGGCAACATAATCTATCTCTGAAAGCATGACCAATGTCATTGAAAGATTAATGACAAAATAAAGTTGCACACATGTGTAGAGTAACCCAGGAAATCACTTTAACGGACATGAAGTGAGCTGGGGTGTTAGAACAATTTTTCTGAATTGATTCTGAAGCATTGTGTATGAATAAGTTTCTCTAGGCTAAAATTTTAAAATAAAATTGATATTCATATTTCTACCTTATTCTAATCTTATTATAGTCTATTAATTTTTATTTTTAAATATGCCTTTTAGAATTTTATTTCTATTCTAAGTATAAATATAAAATGCACAATAAATAAAAGGCAATATGAAGTAGCAATGTAGATTTTTGTCAGATAGGAAGGGAATCAAGAATCGGAAAAATATGGGTCAGGGAGATATCCTAGTAGCATGATGCCTGCCTAGCAAGTGCAAGGTTGTATTTGATTCCCAGTGCTGAAGCAAAAACCAAGCGAACAACAGAGTTGGAGAGAAAAAGGAGGGTGAAGTTGAGGAAAGGGTTGTGATAAATTGTAACTAAGATATATTATTTATATGTATCAGCTTCATACAAGGAGAGTAAATATTATGAGCTATAAACTTGTTCTAATACAAAATGATGACAGGAATTAATTTTTAATTGAAAAATATGAATGATATGTTATATATTAATAGAGTACAATGTATACTTTTGACATAAGTTGACGTAGAATGGATGAGTCAAATTAACAAATCTACCAGCTCTAATATGCAACTTTTGTTGTACAAACATATAAAATGTACTGTTTAGGTAGTTTTGAGATACACAGTGCTTTATTATCTTTGAAAGAATTCCCCATGCAAAACTAAACTCATTTCTTTACTTAACTAAAGTTTTGTACCTTTGATCAAAATCTTCCCTTTCCCTGCCAATACCAATTTTAACATCCTCCTTATTTCTGTAAGTTCAGGCCTTTTTTTTTTTTTCTTCCACATTTAAGTGATCACGTTATTTTTGTGATCTGCATGTGTGTGCATAACTTATTTCAGCTTTTGTCTTCACTCACCATTCTTATTTTAGTCAACCTGGTATTCTGAATAGTTTAATAAGTTAAAGGAAGCCTTAACATATTATGTTAACATAGTATGCAAATTTTGAACTGTGTTAAAATTAATACACTAAACAAAATAAAGCAGAAAGTACTTATAGAAATTTACTTTGGAGAATTTTTCCTTTTATTTTATGTCATTAATGTAATCATGTGGCATTTTTATTTTTTTCTGTCACCTAACTCACATTTTTGATGCTATAAACTTGCAAAGTAAGGTATTTCATCATACATATTAATGGTTTATCTTCTTAAATTTTATAACATTGCATACTTAAAAATTGTAGTCCTTTCCACGAAATCAATTTAAAATTATGTTATTATGGCGTGTAAACCAGATAATCACATGGTGGAGGAAAGAAAATTGCTTTATGGATTATAACCCTCTTATTGTCAACAATGATAGATTTGTATTGTTTTTTTAAAACTATTTATTTATTTGGCTCAGGATCTCATTGCTCAGGTTGGACTCATAGTGATCATCCTGTCTCAGTCTCCCCAGTGCAGAGATCATAGGTGTGTACCACCACATCAGGTTTCAATGGACAGCATGGTGCTCCCTGGGCCTATGCAGCATGCAGTACTGAGGATTAAACCCCGGGTCCTTGCAGTTGCTAGGCAGATGCTTAGACCACTGAGTTATCTCCCCAGCCCTATATTGCTCTCAATAATAACAGAATAAGTTGAAATATATTCAGAATCAAGCATGATTTTCTTCTTAAAAATTCTGAATTTGAGAAAAAATATTTTAAAGAGGGGGAAAAACAACATAAGCATGAAACTTGAAAGATGGAGAAAAAGAAAATGAAGCATGCAGAATATTCAGATCTGTCAAACAGCTTTCCTAAGAAGCCCATTTGTCACCTGGGATGCTCAAAATGTTCCCCAAAGCTTTGCATGTTCCAAAGTCACTACTATTTTTGAGTTGATATAGAAAGCTTATTATCATAATTTTGACAATTATTAAAAGTAAAACCATTTTAAGAGCAAAACTTTCACTTGATTTAAACTACCTCTTAAAATACAGATGAAGATGCTAACTTCTGTGCAACAATCATTAAATGTGATAACTCTGTTACCAAGCAACATATTCTTTAATCATTGCATTCAACCTGAGGTTAGATTGTCAACTGCTATTATCTTACACATGTTGACTTGGGAAAATTCATGCATCATACCAAGATTAGTTTAAGAAAAAATATAGTTTGACTTTCAGATCAAATATAAACATTTCTCTAAACTTTGTGACATTTCCAATCATTCCATTGTTTGGATAGATGTCATTTTCAATAATTTTATTTGTACTGTAAATCATGATAATCTTCATAGGCCAAAGATGACATTTTTCTAGGGTTTAAGATGAGAGAAACAAGATGTTTAAAACATCTATTCTCTTCCTACTACCTTACCATGTCAATTTTTCGACTGTACTGTGGGTAAAAGAGAGGAAATAAAAATAAAGAAAGGGGCAAAAAGCTAAGTTGTGAAAAGACCCAGAAAGTGTTCTTGATGATGTGTCAAGGTTTATCTGTAAAGAATCGAAAACAGGCATGTCTACTTCATTACTTCCACTATATTTTTCTTTATTCACATAAAATCTATCAAAACTAAGGCTCAGAACTTATAAGGATGCTGTAAGTTACAAAATTGTGTCAATGCTTTGCAAGTTCTAAGAGTTTCAGTGTCCTCTACTTCACTCTACAAACCATAGTGGAGATTTTGCTGGCTTGATCAAATAGTTGTGATGGAGATATCACCTTAGGCTCTCAATCTAGTCCTTCAATCCTTGCATTTATTCTTTTGTTCATGGAACTCTGTAACTATATGGAAAAGGTGGTTTTGATTTACTGTGAAGGTAACCATACCATAGTGATGTTTTCCTTGGTCACCTAAGCCTATTCAGCTTTGCACCTCAGCATAATCACATTACTAATTCTTGATAAGAAAAGATCCTCCAGCAATCCTCATATCATGTGGATAACATAGAAGATTTGAACCACTGAGAGCAGAAGCTGTTTCTATGTGGCAAGATCTAACTGATAAAGGAATAAGTACATCCAAGACAAATACTAAGAGAAATAACAAAAATACAACAGACCAAAGCACTGATGTTGACCTTGGGAAAAGACATTTAGTGGAGGCTTTAATGCCCAAGTCTGCAAAAGTTATGGACATATTATTAGTGAGTAAAAATTCCATGAAAAGCTTGGAAAGTTCTGGCTAATGCTATATTATAACAAAGCAATTGGCAAAATATTTTCACTGGTAACATGCCTGAGAAAATATAGATATCCATAATGTATATGTATTTGGTGAATTTTCCGTCAAAATGTTGGGCATATAAATTGGCTTCTTTTATTTGTAACTTGCAAGAAGGAAATGTGTTGAAGACATAATTAGGAAGTTTGCAAGTGATAGTTTGAATGACATTACAGAAGCCACACCTCCATGATTTGGAAAATGAATCTAATTTTCATTTGAGGCTCTATAGTTAGTCAAAGATCCTTAAAGTTTAATGAGATATGGAGTTAAGGACTGAATCAAGTATGAGATATAGGACTTACTCTTTGTGTGAGTGTACATATGTGTGTAGCATGTAGTACTAGGATTGAACCCAACATCTTTTCATGAATTTACAATCTCAGACCTTTTTCAAACTAAATTTGAGACAGTGTTACTACACTGTCCAGATTGTAATCCTACTTTGTCACTATTCCTGGCTACCGCTGTATACTGGGTGTATGAAGATCAAATACCTTATTTAATTCACTGGTTTCTGGATTAAGAGAGATTATAGCAGGAGCTATATCTATGCATGCTGTGGTTGCCAAAATCCTGAGATTTGAATCCCATATTACTATAGAAAAACCTTCAAAGTCACTGGTTAAGGTGAGAAAACTTAACATATAGAAGAGATTTAAATTTTTGCAGCCCAAGTGTAGAATGTACTGATACATCAACACTCCTACGATAATCATAGCAATCTTGAGGTGACCTATACAGACTCAACCCTTGACCACTTAAGTTACTTTGCCATTGGGAGAAGAAAACAGGTGACCTCGGCTCAGTCTTTTTAATTTAAAAAATTATATATGTTTTCAGTTCATATAGTTTACATACTTTTCTTGGGGAGTGATTACATGTACATAATGCAGCATGTTTCTTTTCAAAAATCTTTCCTCTTCCTTTCCTCTCATGTCTCCTTGAGTTACTCTGTACAATTTTTTGTTCTTGTAGATATTATTAATCTTAACTCATTCTATGGCATATAATATTCCCATTAATTGAGGTTATTATGTACCTATACCTGTCATACTCTTATTTTCCTTCTTTATGATTCTAAATTAATGAATTAGATCTTAAGAAGAAGTTGATAAATTACAACAAATATCATTTCTTCATCTAGGAGATCAGGCCTAGAAGTTGTAAAGAACATAGACTGGCTTTAATTTTTATTCTAGTTATCATTGAATGTTGCAATATTTTCTTCACTTGAGAATAAAGTTTGTATGGAGTATAAATTTCTCCTTTCATTAAATCTCTTTCTCATCTCTTTTGTACAGCTATGAATTTTATTTTTGAATTTTTATTTCTGAATGTTATTTTTAATATATGATAACAATACATCATTTTTTTTTGTCTTTTTGATGCAGGTTCTCATTATACAGTTCAGGCTGGCCCTGAGCTCACTTTTGTACCCCAAGCTGGTCTTGAACTCACACCAATCCTCCTGCCTCAGCCTCCCGAGTGCTGGGATTAGAGGCGTGTGCCACCATGCCCGGCTACAACAATACATCATTTGATTTGTTTCATTTTGAGATGTATACAAATTACATCCTATATTGCAGTCTTCTATATTATGCTATATTTCTTCAATAATATGTTTGTGAGATTTGAGAAAAGTCTATATGATTGAATAAAATGTATACTTATTGTAATATTTTGTGTTTGTAGGTATTTATAATCAAGTTTATATGTTTGTTACTTAAAATACATCATGCTCTGAGATTCTGTAAATAATTACATGGTAATAACCAAGCAATATATTGTCTATGAGAATCCTACACATTTAGTAATATTCCTTGTTAGATAAACATACCTCACCTAAGCTTTTTTATCCCCTATTTCTGAATGCTGTCATTCTGTGGTTATTACTATCATTTCCAAAACAGAGAAATACATGTTGCTGATGGTACTAGTTGGGTGTATCTCTGCAATGTGTAATTTCAGATGTTCACAGGCATTCCGTGACTGACACTGGCATTGATTTGCAGGCAAGGAGTTTTGGCATGGTGCTTGAAGCAGCTGGTGTTCAAGGAAGACTGTTCCACATGTGCTGTGAAAATGATACTGTAAGGGACAGATGAATAGGGCTTATTTTTGTTTTTCTTTTAACCACTTTATACAGAAAAATACACACTGAGCAAAAATCGGCTCTATCTTATAAGTATGGCTATTAATTTTTTAAAAAAATATACAAGTATTTCTACTTCCAGCTATGACAGAATGACAAAGATGCCACAGTCCCACCCTACTCTTAGCAACTGTGAAAATGAACAAAGTATATGAAGGATGCTATTTTCTCAGGATTTGCGGCATTTACTGTAGAAAAGAAAAGCTGATAAGTCCCACAGCCACACTGATTCTTCAAAATGTCTTCAGATCACTTAGAATAGAAAAAATCTTTTTCTTCTTAGAAAACCACAAATTAGTGAAATCAATCAGGAGAGTGTGTACCTCAGTAAACTAAAAAGAGAAAATATGATGAATAAAATATGGCAAAAAATAATAAAGTAAATGACAGTTTTTAATTACATTCAAATTTAAGAAATCTTGCCAAATATAGACTTTAATAGGTGATTCTTTCAAATGGTCAACAAAATTTAAATCTATGGTTATTAATAAAATAAAAAAATAAATGAATATTTATATTGAGGATAAGAATAATGACAGAATATCCCAGCTCATTAAAAAATGAGAGGAATTGTAACATGAAACTATATGAATAGATGAAGCATAAATTTCCTAGAAGACTTTTATTATCAAATCTGATTTAAAGAAAACAATCTTTGATTACTAATTGTATACATCATTTTAAAATTAACTTATTTAAAAGACTACAAGGATATAATTGAACAACAGTTTCACTGGTGTAGTCAATGAAAAGCAAGAGAAAGAAGTATCAAATATGTATAAGCCAGTATATTTATTTTAGAGTACCAGTATTAATCAGTTATCAAACAAAGACATTGTAAGAAAACTACTCATTTCCTTCATAAATATAAACTCATTAACTTTAGAGGGGCTAGCTTAGGATTTAGTAATCATAACTATGTTATGATCAAGTAGAATTTGTTACAATTTATTTTACTTTTGAAATCAATTAGCCCTATTAATAAGCTAAAAACAAAAAGTTATGTGATTATCAAGACAACTGTATAAGACATCTTCATTATATTACAATATCCATTTGAAGGTATCCTCTTAGAAAATTAAAGATATGAATCAACAATGCCAACATAAAGCAATAGCTTTATCATATTGTAACAATAAATTTTGTGAATAATTTCTCCTATTACTAGGAACAACACAAAGGTATTTGCTCTTACCAGTTCTGATAAACATTTTATTGGATATTTTAGACAATACAAAAAATTAAAAATGATGAGAAATAAAAATAAGTAAATGTATGCATGACAGGATCATTTTGATAGAAAGTCTGGAGATTTTCTAAAGTAATGACAAAAATAAAGACTCAAAGTCAGCAGTCAGATTCAGAAATGTTATAGGCTACATAGTCAACATCAGATTTCAATTATATTCTATCACAATCTCTCTTACAAAATAGAAATCATGATAAGTAAATAAAAGCATTTTCAAAAACATCTAAATCACAGATTACACAGGGATCATTCCACTGAAACTTGTACAAGATGTATATACTGAGAACCTCAACTGTGTTGACAGCAATTTAAAATAATCAAATAATTTGGAGATATACCACATTTATAGATCAGAAGAAACAGTATTACTATTAATTCTCTCACATTAATGTATTCATTGTAATAGCATGTAAAATTCCAATAACCATTATTTTAGAAGTTTATAGCCTGAGTCTCTTTTCAATTTTTATTGTTTATTGGTGTAATTTAGGTATACACAACGATAACATTCATTCTAGGGAACTTGGAACTGAACCTGGTATGTCCTAGTTTTTTTTCCCTCTTTCTCTTCGATCTCTTCTCCACTAAACTCTATTTCCCTCTTTAATTATGCCTCCTTATTTATAAAATTTTGTTTTCAGGTTAGCTTTTATCTGAATCTTTCTTTATCAATCCTTCCTGACTAGTCCACAGTTCCCCTATGCTTCTCAAAAATATATTTTACATTATCGTTTATGTATATTCATTCTTATTTACAGTTTAAGTGTCACATATCAGAGAAACAATGTGATACGTGCATGCATGTTTAATTTATTTCACTTCATAATATGGTCTCAACATGTATCCTTTTACCTATGAATGTCTCCAATTTATTCTCTATATGACTGAGTAGTAATCCATTGTATACATGAGTCTTTCTCCTCACAGGTCCTCTATCCTTTATTATTAATCAATTTCTTGAACACAGACATTCTTTCTAGGTTGAGTTTGAATCTCCATGTTGTTGTAATTTTTCTCTCATGAGTGACCACTGACCTGCAATTTTTCATATTTTTAATATTTGTTTTTCATTTGTACTTCTAAGAGGTGTCTATTTCCAATGCCCATTTTTTGAGTAGTTTTAAATTTGGGGGGGGGTTCTGTTTTTTTTCAATTTAATTCAATTCAATGTTCTAGGTACTAGTCTTCTTATAAAGAATAACTGACTATGATTTTTTGTTGTCTTTTCATTCTATTGATCATTGTTTGCTGTGAAAAAGCTTTTTAATAAGATAAGATCAGAAGTGTTGATTCAATGTAGTATTTGCTGTGCCATCTGAGTTTCATTCCTGAAGTGTCTGCATACACCCATGTCTTCAAGAGTTGTAGACTGGTTTACTCTTTTAATATTTAGATATTTTTGATCCATTTTGATTTTAGTCTACTGGATAATGATAGACAAGGGTACAGTTTTGGGCTTTGGTGTATGAAAATCCAGCTTTTCTAGTACAATTATTAAGGAGGGGATGAGGTGATCATTCTTCCACTAAATACATTTGTCCATTTTGTGAAAGATAAGGTGGCGGAGTGTGCTTGAAGTTGTTTTTGAGTATTCTAATCTGTTCCAGTAAACATAAGGTCTCTCTTTCTGTCTCTGTCTCTTTCTCTGTCTCTGTCTCCCTCTCTCTCTCTCTGTCTCTCTCTCTGTCTCTCTCTCTCTCTCTCTCTCTCTCTCTCTCTCTCTCTCTCTCTGTATGTGTGCTTTTCCAGTACCAGGCTTGCTGTTTTAATCACAGTGTATTTGCAGCATAATTTTAAGTAGGGATTGTGATGTCCCCTGCTTTGCTTTTGTCATGTAGAATTGCTTCTATCATCTATCTATCTATCTATCTATCTATCTATCTATCTATCTATCTATCTATCTATCTTTCTTTCTTTCTTTCTTTCTTTCTTTCTATTTATCATCTATTTTATTTGTCTTTTTGAGACAGGATCTTGCTATGCAGTTCAGGCTGGTCTCGAACTCACAATAATTCTCCTGCATCAGCCTCTCAAGTGCTGGGATTTACAGGTGTGTGCCACGATGCCTGGCTAGAAATTGCTTTTATGTGATAGTTTTTTGTCTGGTTCCAAATAAATTTTATGAGTGTTTTCTCTGGTTCTGTGAGATTTTTGGTAGAGGTTGCACTAAATCTATATGTCAGTTGTGCAGTTACAGCCATTTTTATCATGTTGGTTCTTTCTATCCAAGAGCAAAGGATATATCTACATTTTCTGTTATTTTCTTTGATACCTTTTTTTTCAGAGTACTTTAGTTAACAATACAGAAATCTTTTAATTTTGTTGTTAGATTGATTTTAAGTATTCCATTTTTATAGTGCTGTCGTGAAAGACACAGTTTCTCTAGCTTCCTCTGAGTGAGTTTGTTATTTGGTTACAGGAATGCTATTGATTGTTGAGAGTTAACTTTATATCGAGCTCTACAATCAAAACTGGTTTTGAAATCTAGAAGTGTTTGTGGTGAAGTTTGTGGGGTCTTCTATGTAGAGAATCATGCATTCATCTGGAAGATGATGTTTCCAGAACTATATTGAATAGGACTGGGGATAATGCATATCCTTGTATTTTTTCTGATCTTGAAGTGAAAATTTTCTATTTTCCATCATTTCACATGATATTGGCTGTTGGTTTTTCATAGAGATTTTATGTTAGATTAAGATAAAGGTCCCTTATTCCAATTTTAAGTGGGTTTATTTTTATTGTGAATGGGTATTGGACTTCGTTAAATGCTTTATCTTCATTTACTGGGATTGTCATGTTCTTTTAATACTTTGTTCTATTAATATCATGTTTTATATTTATTGACATGCATATATTGACACATCCACATATCCCTGGAATGAATCGTACCTTTTAGATACTTCCTGGGGTTTGTAGATTGTGCTGACTCTTTTTTTAAATTTTTTTTTTACTTTTTATTTTTATTACTTTTAATAAGAAATAAAGTGCATAACAATGTGACAGTTTCAAAACACATTAGTAGTACATTTCAATATTTGATGTAATGCATATTGTTGTCCTCTACTAGTTATACAGAGCACAGGTTACAGATGTTATTATTCATACAACCAAATTTCTTCTTGTTGAACGAAGAGAAAGTAGTTGTATACATTATCCAATTCCTGATAATTGCAGTGGGTTATTGGTAAAACTGGCAATGTCAGAAGATGTTGATTTTAGCCTTTTACAGCTCAACATACTACTCTAGCTTTGCGTTTTATTCCTCATGGTTAAACTTTTCTGCCGGGCAGTTAAGAGCAAGTTAAAGTAAGACCTATATAACAGAACATGTAACTTTTGTATCTTTCAAGATGAGTCAAATCTCTTCAGGATTTTCTTTGGAACCATGTACAGTGCTTTGTAGGACTGTTGTCAGTGTCAGCTGTCTGGATGAGTCACGGCCATTGCTTGACCAGTTTGCTCCCTGTGAAAGCCTGAGAGGTTTCCTCTCTAAGTTACTCTCCTTTGGCACACTATGTATCTTCATCTGCTTTCCTCTGTAACCCCATAATCTCCTTGAACAGAAAATTGGGGAAACTACTGAGTTATAGGATGTTATAGGACAGGTTCTGTTATGTCCTGAGTCCTCACTGACCTTGAAGGGCTAGGGCCAAAATATTGGCAATCCTTGTAGCCTTTATTTTTCTCTTATTTTTGGTCTGTAAACTTATATCCTTAACCCACCAGAAGAAAAGCTTAGACTGAAAGCAGAAAAGATAGGAAGCATGGCAGGGGCAAAGCTATGCATTTATATACACAGGACGAGTTGGACAATAGTCCTAGGAACCTCCAAAATGTTTTAACACTGGGGATAGTAATGTGTAACAGTAAAATTATGCTTGGAATGCCTGTCATTCTGGTTTTTTAGATGTGTGCTGCTTCTAATGTAATTTCAGTTACTGCTATGCTCTCTCTCAAGTAAATGGTTGGTTTACAAGAAAAGGGTACTAAATGAGAGTAAAAGAATAGGAAAGTGCCATAGGATTGACTGGCTACAATTTTGTGTATACTTAGATTTTTAAATGTGTAAAAATGTGTAACTGCTTTTATCACATTCTGTGGAGATTTATTAGCATATCAATGGTTGATAGAAAATACCAATTCCAAGTCTAAAATGTTTGATACTCAGAAAGACAGTAATGTCGTGGCAAGTACCTATGTTATAGAGTAATAGTATCTTTACTGACTCTTTTAAAGAATGACCTCTTCATTTATATTTTATATTGTTCTTTAGTTTCACTAATTTTTGCTCTGATCTTCATAATTTCCTCCTGATACTTGCTTTGGGCTTGTCATGCTCATTTTTTTTTCCCAAAATGTTCGAGGTTCAACATTAGGTTGATTATTTGAACTTGTTATGTTTTCCTGATGTGAGAGTTCACTGCTATCAATTTCCTTTTCCTTGTGTCCCATAAGTTCCAATATGTGATATCAGCATTAACAGTTAATTGTAACCATTTGAGTTCTTTAATTTCATCAACACCCATTGGCTATTATTTCTTTTTTTAATTAATTAGTTAGGTAGGTTGGTAGGTACAGGGTCTCACTATGCAACTCAGACTGGTAGTGATAGTCCTGTCTCAAACTCCCCAGCACCGAGATTATAGGTGTGTGTCACATACCTGGTTTTGGTGACCAGCATGGCGTGGGGCTGGCAGAGCATGTTATACGTGGGATCCAACCCAGGTCCTTTCACTTGCCAGGAAGGTGCTTAGACTGCTAGTCTGTCTCCCTGGCTGGTACATCCTTTTATGTGTTTAATGAGTGTTTTAAAAAATTATTTTTCAATGATGTCCAACTTCATTGCACTAGTTTTGATAACATGCATGGTATAATTTCAGTTCCTTTGCATTCAGTTCAACTATGTGCTAATACTTGGTCTATTTTGAAGATTGTCCCATGTGCCCGTGAAAAGAATGTATATTCTGTTTTTGGTTTGTTTTGTTTGGATGGTACTGGGGATTGAACTCTGGACATTGCACTTGCCAGGCAAGCACTGATTCTACCAAGTTATCTCCCCTGTCCCAAGAATGTATATTATGCTATAATGGGATGGAATACTCTGTAGATATAAGATCATTTGTTCAAAAGTTTGAAGCAGTTCTGATATTTCTGTTTATTTTATTTTATTTTATTGTCCAATTGATGTATTTATTCTTGACCATAGAGTATTAAGTTTCTCCATTACAACTGTGTAAGTACTCATTTGATTTCTGTTTGTTAATATTTGTTTTGTATAGTTGGGTGTACTATATTTGGTATGTATACATTTATGATTGTCATCTCCTTGAGATTTCCCTTAACAATTATGTAGTGACCTATGTATACAATCTGATTCTAAAGTATATATAATCTGATTCTAAAATATATGGTAATCAGTGGATATCAGAAATATTCAAATTACTTACAAAAAGGAAGACCAAAGTTAGTTAAATGGTAGAAGGTAATTCATAGATATAATGTGGGAATTCATTAATAAAGGCATTGTAGCCGGGCGTGGTGGCTCACGCCTGTAATCCCAGCACTTGGGAGATTGAGGCAGGAGGATCAGTGCGAGTTCGAGACCAGCCTGGGCTACAAAAGTGAGCTCAAGGCCAGCCTCAACTGCATAGCAAGACCCTGTCTCAAAAAGACAAAAAAATAAAAATTAAAATTAAAAAAAATAATAAAGGCACTGCAATCTTCATAGAAAGACATATATATATATATATATATATATATATATATATATATATATTTATACAACAGAAACAGCCAAATATAATGAACAATTGATTTTTCAACAGATGTACCAGAAATGAAAAAATACCATCTTCAACAAATGATTCTGAAACAATTGTTTATCAATCTCATAAAATAACTTTTTATAAATCACAGTTTTATATATCAGAGCTGAAGCAATAATACTTTTTTTTTTTTTTTTGTCTTTTTGAGACAGGGTCTCGCTATGCAGTTCAGGCTAGCCTTGAGCTCACTTTTGTAGCCCAGGCTGGTCTCGAACTCACACCGATCCTCCTGCCTCAGCCTCCTGAGTGCTGGGATTACAGGCGTGAGCCACCACGCCCGGCTGAAGCAATAATACTTTAATGAGAAAATACAGGAGAAAATATTCATACCTTTGAGTAAGTCAAAATTTTTCATAGACACAAAGAAAAACTAAAGGAGTGAAAAAAAATCATTTTAACTTCTTCTAACTCTTCATTCTCTCAGAATAATTTAAGAAAGGAAATGTCAAGTTATGGTTTAGAAGATAATACATTAAAAACACTTTTTCTTATAAAGAACATATTTCCAGAATATATGAAAATATAATTCTTAAATGGACAAAATTTGAATCAACATTCAGAATATAAAATATATTGTTATCAAGTAAGAACAAGCAAAAGAAAATATTGTTTAGGTCTTTCTGCTATTGAAGCTAAAATCAGTATAAATACTATCATGCTCTTTAATTTAGCAGTCAGCAGCCAGAGCTAGAAAACTATATGTAGCAAGTGCGAATTGCATTCATCATTAGATGAAATACATAAAAGAATCCACTTGTGACATAATTTATCAATTCTTTTCAAAGTTAAACATACATTTATTATATGACTCATTAATTAGAAAACATAAAGAAGATACATGGTACCATAAACCTACCGAGTTGTGTTCCACCATTTCTGATAGCACTATGCAAGGAGATGTAATTGAAAGAAATATGTAAATCAAACTGGTATAAATGCATAAATTGTGATATGCAGAGAACACTACATATCTAAAAAGAAACTAACTAATAATGTTGATAATAACTTGAAAGAATTTCAGAAGCATTAGCTTGAATGAAAGGCCAAACAAGTATTACACAATTGTTATGGTTTGTGCATAGGTGTCCCCCAAAATCTTCATGCAAGGTACTTCTGGAAATTGTAATTTATTATTATGAAAATGGATGCTGCACCTCCCCTGGGGCAGGTGATTTACATTTCAATGTAAGGGAGGAAGAGAAGTTAGCTGTTTGAGCAGCTGTTACCCCTCCCTGCATTCTTACTCTTTGCCAGGCACCATTAAAGGTTGTTTTCTGCCATATGCCCCTCTGCCTTGAAGCCAGCTGAATATGGACTAAATCCTCCAGTAATTGTGAGCTAAATAAACCTTTTCTTCCTTCATTTTGAGTCTTGGGTATTTTCATCCCAGCAAAGAGAGAAGAGTAACTAAGACAACATTGTATGATTTATATACATGAAATTTAAAATCTCATAATGTACAGAACCCAAATGATAAAAAGTATACTACCATTTGCCCACAGTAGGTGACATTATTTTAAAAAAGTGTCAGGGAAGACTTTGATAGTTGAAATTTTCTACCTTGTGTTTGTGCCTATAGGCCTGGACATCTTGCCAAAACTCAATCTGTGAATATATAATTGAAGACTTCCATTAAAATACAGTTTACCCAAATAAAGCTGTATAAAAAAGAATAGAAAAAAAGCATTTTTTTCAGACAAACTCAACCTGAGAGCAAACATTATCAGTAGTCCTATAGTACAAATAATGTTAAAATAAATTATTCATAGGGCCGGGCGTAGTGGTGCATGCCTGTAATCCCAGCACTTGGGAGGCTGAGGCAGGAGGATCGGTGCGAGTTGAAGACCAGTCTGGGCTACAAAAGTGAGCTCAAGGCCAGCCTGAACTGCATAGCAAGACCCTGTCTGAAAAAGACAAAAATAAATAAAATAAATAAATAAAATAAATTATTCATGCTGGAAGAAAATTACACCAGATGTAGACTTGTATCAACAGAAAGAAATGAAGAGCTAGAGAACTTGTAAATATAAGCAGATATACAGGAGAAACATTTCTTAATTTTTATGTAATCATTGACTGTTTAATAAAAAGGAACAGCAATGTATCATAGGATTTAAAGCACATCAAAATTAGTAGTGTATTACCAACAAAACATAGAAACAAGAGGGAAGGTAGAGACATACTTTATTTAAGAGTTCTTAAAATATCTGAGGCAAGTTGAGTGATATAGCAGAAACACAATAATTAATCACCCAGCTATTAAAATTTTCACCGTTTTGCTGTAAGTCATGTCTCTTTTTTGGGGTATGTATTCATTATTTTCCATTTATCTTAAGCTTATTGCTGTCTTAGTAATAAACATGGAAATGTGGCTTGCTTAAATTCATAGTTTTGCATTTCTTGAATTTCTTGTGCATGTGGGCCAATTCTTTTTTACTTTTGCAAAATTCTTCAGAAAAATAATAAAAAAATGCTTTTTCTTTTTTCTTATTTTCTTCTCTGTATTAGACTCCGGTTTAATCTATTGCAGATGTTAAAATGCTGGATGCAGAACTTCTACTCAAAATTTCATTGTACTCATTTTTATTTCCTCTTACCAACATAAAGGTAATGTTTGCTTGTTTTTGTCTGTACCTTTTATTACATTTATTAAAATATTGTTATATCTGTATTTCTATTGTCTTGAAGTTCTGGTGATTATTTATTTATTTATTTGTTTGTTTATTTGTCTATTTGTATTTAGGGAGAGATCTACAGGATGTGGAGGGTCTTACTCCTAGGCTAGACTCATAGTGATCCACCTGTTTACATGGCAATCTTGAAAAAAATATCTTTGTAGTCTTGTTTCTGTGCTTAAATTTATTTTACATTAATATTTTATATGTATTTTTTATTAACTTGCTAAAATGGTAGGATATTTTTGTTCTTATTTGACATAACGTCAAAGATGAAGTATTCTTTCAAATTTTTATATCCTAAGCAGGACATCAAGTTAGAATTTAATAAATCTGAGAATTATTGGAATAAAGTTAGATCCATAAATAGCAACTAAGTATTTACCAATGAATCATGTACAAATCGAATTAAAGTTCTCAAGTTTTAAAGAGTTAACTTGTATCCAAGCTCAGGAACCTTAAAACCTGTATTTGATAATTACTCTTTAACTTTTATTGCCTTAAAATTTTGGTACTTATAACAAGTTAAACTTCTGGCTCAGTTTTGGAGAGTTCTATACCTTGTAATACATAAGATGCTAAACTTTAGTGTGACAGGAGTTACTACCTTGTCCTTCTCTCAAACCCCATTCCCCAATTTCTATGAGAACAAACCCATGGACAAAGTATTTTAGGATACAACATACACATTAGCAGAGATCATTGTTTATAGATGAGCCTCAACAGTGAAGAAAATCAGTAAATGTTTACTTTTCCACAGGGTTTCGTTTGCCTGCCCACAGTCTGTCTTGTCTGTTCTCTCTTCTTTCTTCTCTCCTGAAACATTTACTTTAGTCCCCAATCCCGCTTCCCAATATTTTTCACAAAAGTTCAATTGCTATTCAGAATATTAGTTTTCTATTTTTAGAAACAAATCAGTACCCTAAACAAAGTATGCCTTCAGCATAAAAGTGGCCTTACCAGATGCTTGTAAAGTAAAATTACCACCAAAGTTCTGGGTAGTAGCTGAAGCTGGCGATGAATCACATGTGCACAGTCAGAACAAGACCAGCCTCAAGAACACAGGACACCTGTGTTCCATCACATGGGCAAGGAACCCTAGGCCCTGAGGCAGGCCACATGGATAAGCTTCTAGGTGAGTGTGTAAACAGGCTACAGTCGTTAGGCTCCTCCCTCTCGCCTCCTAACCCCCTGACCCCAGTCCTTCTCCCTTCTTTACTTCTTCTCCCATCAAGAGAGAAAGCTCCATCTGGCATCAGTTTTCTGTATTCTGGCTCTTGTCCCATTTTCTCCATTCTCTCCCTGTCCTAACCCTAGAAACTCTGAGACCTACATCCGATGTGTTACAAAGTAATTATTCATTATCATTTTTGTTTTTCTTATCCATATGCATTCATATCCTCAGTACATGATAAAAAAACACACTGATGATGCTTGTGGGTATAGAAAAGATTTAAATATAATACATTGCAAATTGTTTTACTCTTATACTAGCGCTACTTCTGTATTAGACTCTTCCTAACAGAATCACAGCAAATATACAAAAGGTATTAAAGTTATTAAACGCCATCATAAAAATTTCAAATTGAGTAGTCTATGATTTAAGCAAATTTGCTTTATAAGAAATGTGAACATTTTTACACACACATGTACACAATTGTTTACCGTGTGGATTTAAAGGAGTTCTGAAATATTATGGAATATATTTTGTAATATTGTGGAACACAGGAAAAGATCTGCTTTACCGGTTTTCCTATACTGACTATGTAATAATTTAAGAGCTTAGATTCTAGTGGCTATATATTCTTTCACTGGAATTTTATATTTCATTTAATTCCTGTATTTGAGTGGTTAGTAGATATTGCCCTAATATCTTGTTCTCAGTGTTCAGAGATTGTAGATAGAAAATTGCAACCCAAGTAGAATTTTATTGCAGTTTATGATACATAGTGCCCTCTATGTGCAATTTCCAGTGCGAAGCCCTACCCCAGTCCAGATTTATGCTCTTTCTTCTGCAAGAGGTTGTGTGGGATTCTTATGCCCACCTAACCTTAGACTAATTGTACAATTAGTGGTGTAATATAAAGCCTCTATACTAACACAAGCTCCTTCATGAGATGATGAACTCCTGGGATTCTAGGCAGCACGAGTTAGTTACAAAGTCCAAACTAATTAATGTCGGAGGACAAGCAAGGTCACACAACCGCACACTCTTCATGCAGCCAGTTACAACAGAAGTAAAGGTTTACCTAAAGCAATAGCAATGGAGATTGCTTTTTCAAACTGGATTTTATGAGCTTTGCTGCACGTTTCTTTTGTCCTTTTCTGTTCACTTTGCATATATGAAATGAAGGGGTATAGGAAAGAAAAATGGTAGCAATGTTGTGAACATAAAGAGTAAAACTAAAAGCAAATAGTTGTCTAGAAATATATAGCAATTGGAAGCACACTCTTCAACCACAACCACAACAGCAAATCGTGACAGTGGTTGAAACAATCTTGAAAAATAGAGGCAAGTCTATCTTCTCCCAGAGTCTTTATTTTATAGTTAGAAAAAACATGGTTCAACTGAGACAAGTCCAACTGTAATGAAGTTGCTTTCATAACAATGCTGTCATATAATCACTAATATAAGACACATAAGAATGATTTTTAAAAACACCCATAGAAAGAGGATAATAACAATAGCTGATAAAAAGTAATGATGGTATCTCTATAGCTTATGGACCTGAGTGGAGAAAGAAATGTTTTCAGGATGAGAACAAAATGTTCCCCCAGAGTGGTCTTTTTAACCAGTAACATGGGAACAGTGGATAAAAGAATTGCAACCTAATTCTTTGTGACTGTTTTTGCTGATGTTAATTATTACTAAATAGCAAAAGCACAATATAGTACAATCCACAATTGGGAATATTCTAGAAATCTAAGATTTTTATTTGGTAGAAATCTGTGAGGTGAACCATGTTACAGATTAGCACAATGGTTTTGATAGGCCAGTCAGAGAGATTTTCAAGTCATCGGGTATTAGGGCTTTTGTCTAGATGTGTTCCCCACATCCTCATGCAGTCAAAGGCCAGGCTTCTTCAGAGGTGGTTGGATCTAGAGTATGTGATTCTGTAGTCGATTTGTGATGCAATATTAGGGTCAAGGGCACTAGGATTAAGGATATGAATGCTATGCATCCAGAGTAGCCTGAGTAAGACAAAAGCGGCAGAAAGTTGCTGCTTAAGTTCCTTGTTTGATTGATTTTGCTGTGTTCTGCTTGCCATGAACTAGCTTTTTTAAGACTCCAATTTGCAAGTCCCCTGGTTTGGAGCCAGATGATTATAGACAAGAACTTTACATATTGTGAGTTGAACAAATCTTCTCCCTTTAACTTTAGGTGTTAGGTACTTTGTCTCCACAGCAAAGTAATAAGATACATGGAATATAATATTCCATTCACTTGGAGTGCAACTACAAAAACCGAAGAAGGAAATTCTACTTTGACTTGTGTATATTTTAAAACATGGTCCTCAGATGTGGTGCCAGTAGTATAGTGAAGAACTTCTCTAGAAATCCAGTGCCTTAGGCTAGCCTATAAATATTATTATAGAAAACTATTTACATTCAGCTATTAAATATAATATTTAAGGCATAGTTGATAACTGAAATTCTGAATCAACCCACCCTAAAGTCTTAATAATCTCATAAACAGCATGCATTATTTATTGGAAAAATTATACTACAATCACTTCTAATATTCTCCCTTGTGCAAATCACAATGTACATTTGTGTATTATAGAATCTCCCACCAACTGGAGCAGAGAAATCTCTCATGCATTTACTAAACCATAGCTTCTTGATTTTTTTCCATTCCCAGCACATCATTTCAAATGGCATTTTCAAATGGAACATGTCTTTAGATATGCTCGTTTATGGTGTGAATATTTATAGAATGATGCTTCTTTTTCCAGTGCTGCCAAGGATTACTGAAAACTAGTAATTTTCTTCTTAAGATGTTTTCAAGTTTGGACTAAGCAGTTGAAATCTGCTTTCAGAGAATTTTGACATTGTATCCCCTTTTTTTCTCTTTGATTACCCATGTGAACTCTCCTTCCAGCTAACTTTTCCATGACAGATACTAGCTTAAACAGCTATCTGGCCATCACTCTTGTGGGAGAACACACATTACCATGGTAGTAATTGGACTGCAACCTGGCTCCCATCTACCCCAGAGCAGATGGACAGAAGGTGCCATTTTGGGTAGTGATTTATTTTTAATCTTTAGATTTATTTATAATCTTTAGAATATTGTCAGGGCATTAGAAGGCTGTCCAGTGAGTTGCAGCCTAACACTTAGGCATTTGTCTTCTTTATTATCCTTGGCCTGGAAATAAAGACAGTACTTCGCTGGATTAAGCTGTTAATGACTCACTGATCCAAGAAGATTATAATGACAGTCAGACTAACTTTCCCTTTTATGGAATAAGTACTGTCATTGAGCCACTTTCTGATGGAATAGACCAAAAATCCTGTTGCAATGGCCAACAGGTGATAAATCAGAAAATATTTTCAAAATTCAACATCAATATTTTAATGTACTTATATTTTGATTTTGTTGTCCTTCAAATGCCTCTGTTCTTAGTGGTTTAGTTATCTCAGTTGATATGCACTCAGAGTCAGTGAAAACACACTATATGTATTATCTCTAATTTTGGTTGATTATATATATATATATGTGTCTTATCATTTTTTTATATTTCTATTAAATTCATAGTGTAGCCTAATTTTTATTGCTTTTATTTAATATATATATATACATATACATATACATATATATATATATATATATATATATATATTTAGTTTAGGTACTGAGCATCATTTTGGGAAGCTTTAGTTATGTCTGTGGAGCCTGTAAGATGTACTCCTGGGGTCAGATCATTAGAGGTGCTTTAATCCTTCAGGACAATTTTTCAATACTGTTTACACTAGGGGCTTTCTTATACAAACCCTCTTTACACAAGACAAGAATAACACAGGAAGGAACTATTTGTCTCTGATCTGTGCAGAGGAGAGCAAACAGGAATCCTTAGGGGGATTTTCTGTCTTTTATATTTGCCAAGAGGAGATTAATAAAAGATATCTATATTGTCTGATGTGCAATCAGTTACCTGGCTGTTGTGCCACTGATCAAGTTATGAGAGTAACAAAATCACAGCATCCACAGCAGTGAAGTTGTTGAAACAGAAACAAACCTCCCTGGGCAGGTGCACAGCTCACAAAGAAGCTTCTCTGGTGCTATCTTAGTTCACTACTTTCTCCAAAGTGCCTCAAAATCACACCTGTGTGATTTTTATTCTCTTAGGTTTCATGTTAGAATGTGAAAACCTGCAGTGTTTCAAATTCACAGTTAGGATTTCTTCTTTTCCAATCCCCAGTGCCATTGGCATTGATTTCTTTATAATTTAATGTTATAGAGTACGTTTGACATATGAAGAGCAATTTTTCATTTAGCTCCGTGTGACTTCATTTAATACCTATTATATTTACATAAAATAGCTCTGAAAATAGAAATCGAAGTGCCTGCAAGAATGTGCTCCCTGAAATAGACATATCAAATTATACAATGTAGTATTTTAGGTATATACAGCATTCCATTAGCATACTAATCAAAGTCCAGGATGTATAGTTTAAAGAATGCCAACACACAACAAACATGTCATTGGGCAGAAGACATAGGGAATGATGGATACCTGTGATTAGACTGTGTCATTCAGTAGTCTGTAAAAGGTCCTCTGAATTTTTTGATGTCTGTTCCTTGATTAAAATGTAACTTTCACCGGGCGTGATGGCGCACGCCTGTAATCCCAGCACTCGGGAGGCTGAGGCAGGAGGATTGGTGCGAGTTCGAGACCAGCCTGGGCTACAAAAGTGAGCTCAGGACCAGCCTCAACTGCATAGCGAGACCCTGTCTCAAAAAAAAAAAAAAAAAAAAAAAAGTAACTTTCTTTTGGATGATATATTTCTGTATTTTTTTCTAATTTGCTATTTTCACTTAAATATATAGTCAAGTAATGTCTTCGTGTGAATGACATGAACTCTGTTTTCATGGGAAATGATGTCTATAATTAAAATCATGCAAAATTAAATAAATAGCATTATATAACAAACTATATATCTCTCACTCACTGAAAATCGAATGACACATTCTAAGAATCTTTATAAAAGAGATATAGTTGATAAAAACATAAATCTCCTAACTCTATTATTCAAGAGAAAAACAATAACGATAAAAACAAATTCAATGGCATAATAAAACAACAACAAATAAAACTAGCACTAGTAAAGGGTGACCAAATATTGTCTGGGAATAATTTTAGTCAGATGAAGAATAACTTGACTTAAATAAACAAGAAATACAGTAACCAAAACAAACACTGAGAAAACTAGACCATCACTCATGAGTTGAAAGACAAATCAAGCTCAAGAAAAACAACAGAATGAAGAGGATGACAGACAACGTGAGGTATTTTAGTTGAAAATTAGAAAGGTCCCCTCAAGCTTCCAAAATACTTTCTAGAATTTTTATGACCTACTGATGCTAGACCTCAGTAGAAAAGGCTTTGAAAGAAAATATTTAGCATCTTAAGCTAAGATACATATTAAATTTGTCCACATATACAAGGAATGTGAAGTTTCTAGCAATATAAAATATAAGATAGAATACTGTAGAAAGTTCTCTGGTCAACAAGTGATTTATGTGTTGAGTTGAAATGCTCAGACATCCATCAGGACATATTAAACAACATTTTCGATTTATTCAAAAGGAGAAATAGACTAAAAGGTGAATGAGAAATCTTTTCTGTTAATAACTTATGGATGCACAGGTAAGAAACGAAGAGCTGACAACACACACACACACACACACACACACACGCGCGCGCACACACACACACACACGCGCGCGCGCACGCACACACACACATACACTTACTTTATAGTAGAGTAAATCCAGTCAGAAAAAAAAAAATGTAGAAAAGTTCTTAAACCAGGAAGAAAAATCAAAAGTCTTAATCAAATGCTCAAAAGTCAGATTAATGATAATCATAACCATTGTTAATATGCAAGCAGTTGACTTTAAATCAGGTTATGTGTTTAATGTCATCCATGTATATGAGTTATATGTACTTATTCATAAAATTCTGTACTGTAGAGTGGTTGACACTACTTTCCCTTTGTACTGTATTGTGATAGCAGGCTTAATGTTTGACTTATTTCTAAAATATCGTTTTTGAACTGGATGATTTTGCACTATGTAGAATATGTGAACCCACTTTCCCTAGAAAAAAGTCAGCCAGCCTTGATAACAGGAGATCAGACAGAAATATCAATGCTCCTACTCTTGTCTTTATCGCCTAAGAGCAACCACCAAGAAACAGCATAGTGATGGAAAGTAGGGCAAGGATAGGCTGATTGGACCTGGCATTTTCAACCTTTGATGATCATACCTGATCATTTTTCTAGCTATATCTGAGCCAGGAAAACATAGAATTATGTCAAATCCCAGCTGAGTAAGAAACTAAAGCAGAATAATTCCTAGCTCAAGGCCAGTGTGAGAAATTTGGCAAGATCTTTGTCTCAAATGAAAAATAAAAAGGGCTGGAGACATAACTCAGAATAGAGGCTCCCTGGGTTCAATCCTGTGGAGGCACACCGGGTGTCTCTCCTTGAAGAAGGAGCAATTGCCTCTATTTTGGCTAAACCTGACCCTACCTTTACATATTGGCCAGTACAGAGCTGGTTAGAACTTTGCCTTATCCCTTCAGTTGGCCTTAAGCAGTGCATTCGGTTCAGCTGAGGTGCTGATGGTTGTCTTTGAAGATAGCAATCAGGCTTTCCCTGCCTTGTCATCATTCTCTTGTGTGAGCCAGAATGAGTTGGATGCAGTGAGATGAAGAGCCAATGCTCCATGCCTTCCAGCCTGGTTATAGAGACTGTAACTTCCTGGGGCTTGAAACATTACACATCAGAGACGAAGCACTGACACCAAAATATTAGGTACTGCCTCAACTGTGCTATGAAAATTATGCTTTCTGCACATCCTTCTCGATGCATGCTGTGGAGGTGATGTCAGGCCTCCTGCCTAGCCCAGTTCATGCCCCTCATCTATTTTCTGTTGTTCTCACAGTCACAAATCTTCAAGCCACTCCTTTCTTGATGTATTAATAAAATGGGTTCAGTCCTTGGTGGAGGCCTTTGTTCTGGATAGCCATCATCATGGCTGGACTTAGCACCCCTTGCTCCCCATAGCTACAAATATGTCTTAGTGCCTTTATTCTCACTGTGAGTTGCACTGGAAGTGGCAGATCGGAATCAACTCACTAGAATTTAAATACCTTTTCATGGAATTACAAATATAAACTTCCTGGGCTGTGAGAAGGAGCAGGAAGGGTTTTCTATACAATCTCTGTTCAACGACACTGAAAACAGCAAAGGAATTAATTATTAGATTTTAGGGCCTTGCTGTGTAGTTCAGATTGGTTTTGAACTCTATGTAGCCCACACAGGCCTTGAAGAGACCCTCCTGTCTCATTTCCTCGGGTTAGGACTACACACATGCACCACTACACCTGGCTAACAAAGGAATTCATTTAAAGCTTTTTATTAAACATTTGATAGTATAAAAATATTTTATTAACTACAATAAATGCTATAGACAATTATTTTCTTTGGCTAAGGTACTTGAAAGCAAATTATCATTCTGAAAGGAACAATATTTTAAAATTTGATTTATGTTCTAAGTTAGTATCCATAAATGTTTTACTGATTGACAACTACAAGTATTACAAGCAATACTCGCAATTTGCTTTTTATTTGTTTACCATGGGTTTTATCTTAGTTCACTTTTGGGTTAACAGAAAAATTGAGTGGACAGTGCAGAGTTCCGACACGTCTCCTTCCGAACAAGCTCAGACCCTCCCATGTCAGCATTCCTCATGAGCATGGTGCATTTAGCACAATTGGTAGGACAGCAGTGACACATAATCATCACCCAAAATCCATCATTAAAATTAGGATTCACTGCTGCTGCTATATTATTCTATGGGTTTCGACAATGCATAATTACATGTGCTCTGCATCACAGTATTGCATAGAGTTGCTTCCTAGCACTTAAAGCCTCCGAGCTCTGCTTATTCATCCTTCTCTCATCTTACTGCAGGAAATCACTGGCTTTTTGGAGTCTCCATAGTTTTAGATGCTATAGAATGTCACAGGGTTGAAATCATCCAGTAGGCAACCTTTTCTGATTGGCTTCTTTCATTCACCATAAGCATTTTAGTTTCCTTTGTATATTTGCTTGGCTCAGTAGTTCATATGTGTTATTGATAGAATGTGGGACAATTTGCTTTTTAATCTACTGGATGTTATGATTTGCTTTCAAGTTTCAGAACTTATAAATAAAGCCACTATAAACACTCATTACAGAGCCTGTGTGAATGTACACTTTTAACAATTTTGGGCAAATATAAAGGAACAAAATCACTGGATCATAAATAAAAGTATTTAGTTTTGTAATTGATACAACAAAAGTTTTACATAAGTGTTTGTAACACTTACATTCCACCCAAAAGAAATGAGTAGTCCCTCATTTATCTAGCAATGAGTATTGTCAGTGCTTTGAATTTTAGTCACTCTGAAAGATGTATATTACTATCTTATTAATACTAACTTTCAAATACTATTGACTGATACTAGTTACTAATATTAATATTTACTAATTACTACCTTCTCTAATGACACATGTTCACATATTTACACACACTTATTTATTATTTGTATATTATTGATGAAGTGTTTGTTCGGATCCTATGCATAAATTTAAGTGTGTGAGACTGTTTTCTTATTATAATAATTCTTTTTTATATTTTGGTTAGAAATATTTTATTTATTAACTATATCTTTGAAAATATTTTCTCCAGTATGTAGCTTGTCTTTTCTTATTATAAGTGGTTTTTTTTGCAGAGCAATTTTTAATTTTAATGAAGTACAATTTATGATTCTCTTCAATGATCAGATTTTCAGTCTTGTATCTAAAAATTAATTGCTAAATCCAAGGCAACAAGTTTTTATATGCTTCCACTTTTGACTACTACATTTTTGCATTTTATCATTAGTTTTACGCCCACTTTAAGTTAATTTTTGTGAAACATCAGATTGAAAAGATTGTTTCTCTTTTTTTCTTTGGGAGACTATGTTTTCTACAAAACTGACCCAGTGCCTAAAGCAAAGAAGCTACCTCACTCCTGAGATGAACATCTTGTATGGTTAAGGTTAGCTAACAGTTACTAGGCAACCTAAGGCTATGCATCACTTACTTCACAAAAGTGTAAATAAAAGACCATTTTGTTGGGAAAAAATTATATATATATATATATATATATATATATATATATATATATATATTTTTTTTTTTTTTTTGGATAGATATACAGCTACTTTCTCTTACTTCATTGAAAATAAAAGTTTATACTAATATTGTTTAGACAAGATATTATATCTGCATCTTCCTGTATATGTTATTCCTGTATTTGTTTTTGTTTTTCTTTATTTTGATTTTACTCTTCAAAATAAAAGAAAATTATAATAGAAAGTTAATTTTGAATTATTAATTATTCTGTATCATTTCTATAGACCATGATTTTGTGACACTACGTATCCTTGCATACTAAGAAACATGGCTAGGAAGAGTATGTATTCAGGATATTCTAGAAAAAATATTTTCTAGTCAATACATAATGATATCAATAATAAATAATCTTAGTTTTTCCCATTTTTTATCTGGTTCTTTATGCCACTAGATTTCAAACATAAATTTTTAATTACACAAATGTTAACTTAAAATGTAAGAAAAATGTTGAAATTGATTGTATAAAACTTTGAATCTGATGGGCATTTACTGGATTCCTGACTAACAAAATTGTTCTTTATTTGCATATAGCATCTTTTTTCAAGCGATTTAAGCACTTGAGTCTTCTAAGCATCTCGACCCACAAAAAACATCTTTATGGCACAGACATATTTCCAGTTCTAGAGGTAAATGCAAGATTATAATGCTCATAATTCTACTTCTTCGGTTTCAACATGTCCTGGTAACTCTCTGCTGGCAAGTAAGCAGTGCTGGCTCTAGTTTGCCTATATAGTTGAATTTCCCATTTAAAACTTATTTTCCATACACCTTAAAGGATAGGACTGCTAATGACACACATCAGAGAAGAGAGAAAGATAAAGCATTACATAATACACTGCAGGCATGCATATGTACACAGCCACTAACATACATGTAGGCCATCGTCAGCTGATAAATGACAACCAGTGGTTCACTCCAATCTGTTCATCTGCCATTTTCTCTAAATAAGTCTTTTCCAAGCCAATAATTTGTGACAATTAATTCATTTTTAAAATTTAAAATATTTTGTTTGAGTTGCAGACACTTTATACAGATACCAGAAATAGCAAAATCATGAATAAAGAATGTTTATTCTGAAGGTATCAATTTGAATGCAATGATAGCACACATGCATGAAGCAGTACACAAGTCGATATATCAAATTCCTCCAAAAACTGTGATATACACATATTGCATAATATATATAAATATTGTGATTGGACTATTATTTTATTCTTATATTTTGATATTGGGTGTATATCCACATGGCAACTTAATTATACGACAAATAAAACAATTGAGGGCTTGAGCAAAGTATCTCTTTCTTGTGTCTGACTGCACAGTGAGCATTAAGTCTTAGTTATCATCTTTAATGGTGAGAAAGATGCCTTCTCTCAGGCCCCTTCCCTTGAGGCTCTTCCCTTTTTTCTGCTTCCTGGTTGCCATAAGGCGAGCTTCCTTCACCACAACATTTGCCAGGATTTATTTCTGCCTGAGAGCTAGGAATAGTGGCCTGAAATCTCTGAATTTGTAAGCCAACATAAAAATTAGCACGTCTTCTCAGCTTTTTCTGTCAGGTATTTTGGTCAGGTAAAATAAAATATGAAGTATTGGATTATGAATGTGCATCTGAAGAAAAAAAAGCACTGATCATCATTATACTTGCTTTATGATAGTACTGTGCTGATAGCTAGTGATCAGCTTATTATATCATGCAATTAGTAAATCCTTTGTTCATTTAATTGATAAGAACAAGGAAGCCTTATTTGGTAAGAAATTGTTCCAAATCAGAAAATGACAATGCAGTATTTCATCTCTCTCTCTCTCTCTCTCTCTCTCTCTCTCTCTCTTTCTTTCTCTCTCTCTCTCTCTCATTTGCATTTATAAAAATATAGTGAGGGTGGAAATTGATTGTCCTTTGGTCCTTATATACTCAATCATGTTTCACTTATTTTCACTTACAAACACATACATGTAGATACTTTTATTCTACATTTGTTCTATGTGGGATAAATCTTGGCTGTTTTTCTACTTAAATTTTGTTGGTCATCCTGAGAGCATCAACTTAAGGGGAGTAGGTCTTCTCTGGCTCATGCTTCTATGGTCATACAGTTTCACTGCTTTTACACCCATTTGGTGACATAGGAAGATAATGGTAGAAGGCATGTCATCTCCTGACATCCAGGAAGCAGAGAAAATGACAGAGCCTAGGAGAAAAAGGTCAGTGGCCAGATGTGTTCCCCAAGGACATTTCTCCATAGCCTACTTCACTGATTCGACTCCACTACCTCTTACTAATACTGTCGCTTATGCCCTCATCAGTTGACTAATCCACGGATGAAGTTAGATGCCTTATGGTCTAATCACGTGCCAGAAAGTCATTACCAACCATGCTGGCAACACAAGGAGACATTTTAGGGGATATTTGGGGTCTGAGCAATAGGAGTTATATGTACTGCATTTCTAACATTTGTATATTATCTACAGAACAAACACTAAGAAAAAATTTGGAGGATCTGAAATATTCACATATGTTAGATATTATCAAATTATCTTTGACTGAATTTTCTTATTTATTCTTCATTAAAAAACTGAGAAAAATCTATTTTTTATGCCTTTGCTAGATTCTGTCTTTCTTATTATTGTCATATTTATCACTGATGTACATGAAACTTTATTTCTCAGTTGACTTTTAGCACCTATTATCATGATTACAAGGAATTTTGAAATATTTTTCATGCGCTTCACATAGTCATTTGAGTATTCTGATGAGTATGTGTTTTGACACACAGTTCTTATACATTCAAAGTTTAGGTATCAGATAATTTTATGAATTCAATATGTTAAAAACATATACTTTTTATTTTGTCTTCCCTTGTGGAATGAGTTAGCACTTCTGTAACAGACAGAATAAATGGGGGAGGAAAGGTATCTTGGTGTTCATCTCAAAATCAGAACAAAATCGTTAAACATTTCTCTACTAAGTATGATGGTTTCCTTGTCCTATGAATACCATTCCATTATTAGATACATGTACTTAATATGATTTACTGAATGTTTTTGTATTCATACATTATGAATGGATTTTAAATATAATTCTAGGATGCTAAAGATATTTCTATCTATATAAAGAAATAAAATTGGCCCACAATAGTCCATATGTATCATTATTCTGTCAAGATATGATATCAAATATGCTCTGAAATATGAAGAAGACAATTTTGTGAGGAATATGTAATTATCTTTTATTAAAAATTTGGAAGATTCATGCACATAGTACCTTTGCCCTTGAGTTATCTTTGACAGAATATTGAAGTAATTCAATTTGTTTAAAATTTGTGTGTTAATTTAGCTTCATGTCTCTGTTTGGGCTCTATTTTCTATTTAAATTCTCTAAAAATTAATGTAGTTCATACATATTTCAAAGTCTGAAAAAAGTAAAAAATACCAAAGTCTACT
>PVJA010000935.1:88276-142189 GCA_004027025.1 Myocastor coypus
TTTTTTTTTTTTTTTTTTTTTTTTTTTTTTTTTTTTTTTTTTTTTTTTTTTTTTTTTTTTTTTTTTTTTTTTTTTTTTTTTTTTTTTTTTTTTTTTTTAGCTCAGCATTCTGGTTGACATGGTTGTAATTGTTTGTATATCATTTTGTTAATTTCTATCATTGTTTTTTTTTTGTTTGTTTGTTTTTGTTTTGTTTTGTCTTTTTGAGACAGGGTCACGCTGTGCAGTTCAGGCTGGCCTTGAGCTCACTTTTGTAGCCCAGGCTGGTCTCGGACCCGCACCGATTCTCCTGCCTCAGCCTCCTGAGTGCTGGGATTACAGGCGTGCGCCACCACGCCCGGCTTCTATCATTGTTTATAATGTTTACATTTTCTACCTTTTTTTCTTATAATTTAGTGATGTAAACCTCTCTCTCTCAATAAGTCAGAAAAGAACAACGTATTTATTTAAAATATCATAATTTGTGTGAAAATCAATTTTCTGGTATTATACATAGTAGATTACAGGTTTTCCTGTGAGTAATTTGGAAGTACTATCCTTTCTGAATTTATGAAGGTGTTGCATAAGTATTAGGAGATTTACAGGGTATGTATTATATTTCATTTGATTTTAAGTGTTTGAAATATGCTCACCTCTTCGACAAGCAGTATATTTTCCTGATATATTTTGCAAATGAAATTTTCATTAAATGATCTGAATAGAAATAAATACATTTCAAATTGTTGCTGCTAAAATCTAAATGTTCACATATATTAGACAATCAGAAAATACACACAAATGTAAAAATTAAAGTTTAACTGCTACAAAGTTATAACAACAAAAGTAAAATAAAACACAATTTATAATTTAGTTACATATACAATTTCTTAAGTCTTTGGTATAAATGTACAATATGTTGTAAATGGTCAAAACTTAATTTGAGGAAATCAGTAAATTAGAAAACTATTTGGATTTGGTTGCTCAAGTGTAGACCATATCATTTAAAAATATTTAGTGTTGGCCAGCCAAATAGCTTAGCAGATTAAAGCACCTGCTTAGGCAGAATGCAGTGGCCGGAGTTTGACCCCTGGTGTGCCATGCTGGCCCTGCTTCCAGGCACACTGAGAAGGTGATTGAAACAGGGTTTGTTGGCACCTGACTATAATCCCAGTGCTTGGGTGGCTGAAAATAGGAGAATCACTATGAGTCTGATCTACATAGTGTGACCCTGTAGAGCCTGTCCTAGATACATTTTTAAAAAGGAAAATAATATTTAGTATGTTATATTACCACAAATGTAGAAAATCATATATACAAACTGTAGAACAAATTATTTTATGTTTTAAATATTATTATAACAGTAGGCACTGATCCCACCATTTCTGATAATTTAGAAAAATTAAATCAGCCACAGGCAATTATCAGCCTAGTCTAAGTAAAAATGAGGCAAGGATGAAAAATGTGACCATGAGAAGCAATTTGATAGGCAATAAACATGAAACCTTACAGGTCCACCTTCTAAAAAGAGGAAGAAGGAAAGCACTACAAAAGAAATAGACACTAAGAGATGAGGTTGTGTGTTGAGAAATCTCTATGGATTATACATTATAAAGTGACGGAAAACGAATTGTGATCTTTTTATATCATTTTACTTATTTCTACATATTATTCAGAATAAATTCTTCTAACTAATATTTCAGTAATGTATATGCAATCCTACAAACACACAGAACTATTAGAAGAAACAATTAGTAGAATTACATAAAAGAAGCCATTGCTAAAAGCTTAGGAAACTAAATATACGTAAGACATTATTGACCACATAAAGTAAACCCAATATTAAATAATGAGAGAATTAAAGAGGGATAATATTCTACCATATTGTGGGACTTAGCAAACTTTAAATGTAGTATAACTTATAATAATGTTTTTTATTTTACCATTCTCCTAAAAGAAAAAAATTCAAATACTGCTAATGAGAAAAGGATGGCAGTACATATTTTCAGCTTGAAACTCCTAAGTTTCCAAAAACAAAGAACACAAGGAATACATTAAAATATCTAGTTGCTCAGTTAATATTGAAATTTCAATGCCAAAACAAATACTATCAGTGAAGCTATCATTTTTATTATGTGATTGAAAAACTAAACTCCAAAAATGCAAGAGATATTCATACATTAAAAAAAACCCCAAAAATGTATCTTTTGTTAGTGCAATTGTCTTTTAAGTAAAAATTTAAGTGTCTGGATGTGATAGCATACTTTTCTAGTCATTCTGCCAGAAATAAATTCAGCCTTGAAGATCTTTTGAATCAGTGTTGTTGTCCACATATCCCTTCAAAATAAAGAAAGTAGGTCATTCTCTACTCTAATTAGAAGTACAGGTTTCATTGACCTAATCCAAATTGTGCTCCAGTCACTTGCTACTCTATCCTTAAAAACAGTCTTTGAATCTTGAAGAGATTTTATGTTTGAAGGCATCATTAACTACAAACTTCATGCTTAAAATTTCAATTACTATAGCATCTGTAATTGTCAGCATCATTGTTAGGACCTCAGTGAGCACTTTACATGCAACTTTACATGGTAGATAAACATTGTTATTCTCATTTTACAAATGAACAATCTAAAGTTTGGTGAGTTGAAAGTAGTGTACAAGTAGGAAGTAGACTACTAATGACATAGGCTTGGTTTTCTTAAATAAATGTACCAACTTTGATTAATCACCTATAAATGCCTTACCTAGAACTGAACAACAGGAAGTGAAATTATTTATAGGAGGCACCGAGAAGACACTGCACTTGGTACACAACACAAAAGGCCCTTCTGAGGGTGGAGATGGAAGAGAATGATTTCACTTTGCTTATTTTGCCGTTATTGTCATTTCTGGCAGTTTATTCAAGGATTTTTCAGGGAATCACAGGAAAAGGAAGAAGGGAGGAGAGGAGAAAAATAACACATCTCAAATTAATTACCTAAAACTTACTCCACATATCACATTCTTCTGAGGCATCTTTGGGCTCCTATATAGTGAAAATACATAAAGTAGGTTGTGAGAAACCGTAAAACACACAGAGATATTGGTGGTGGATGGACATTTTCATGGGGAGGTAGAGACAGAGGCTATAGAAATATGGAAAACAACATTTATATTGTCTCTAAACATACTTGTGAGAATCTCTGAAGTTATCTTTATGTGTCAAATATATTACACCTTTCTTTGTTTTTTTCTTTTCTTTTCTTTTCTTTTCTTTTCTTTTCTTTTCTTTTCTTTCCTTTTCTTTCCTTTCCTTTCCTTTCTTCCTTTTTTCTCTTGTGACTAGACAAGGTCATTTCAATATGACAATTTCAAACAATGGCACCTGGCAACATCCTGCCCTTTATGAATTCAATTGATTAACAAAGAAAAGAAAATGCTCTAAAGACATTATCTGTTATGTTGTTCAATCAAAATTATTCAAAGACAAATACTTATTACGATAACCTTTAAATGCTTGCCTAAAATATATATTAGCTTACTGAACAAATATATATTTTATGATTTTTGATTAAAATTGGACAAATACGGAAAATTTTTGCTGTTTTTAATCTTAGAGAAAAAAGATTGCAAATGCCAGTTCTTCAAAAAAAATTGTCTCAAGTCTAACCACATGGTTTCCATGTCCTGTGTCACAACTTTATTTTGCTATCATCAACCCTGATTTCAAATGTAGATTTATATTTAATTTATCTTTCTGTCACCATATTGCAATCTGTAAAAGCTATCTATGTTATTTTATATGCCATTCATGTACTAGTTGCTATAGCAGTTCTAGAATAATGAAGGGAGAAGGAAAATATTTTGTTGTATTCGTCTATCCACGTTTTATTATTCTGTTTGTTTACGTTTTGCCTAAATCAAGTGAGAGATACCATACAATATGGAAGCTTGTGTGTCTTATTTATTTCACTCAACATTGTGTTTTCCGGGTGTATCCACTTTCCCACAAGTGTCTTTAATATGTCCTTCTTTACAGCCAAGTCATTATATAGATATACCATATTAACTTTTTGATTAGTACAATGCAGAATTTATCATTTGAAGGAGGGAAAAATCATAATAGATAGGAAATGAATATCACGTAGAACAGAAATGTGCAAAACCAAATAACGCACTAGTCAATCCCAGAAAAAAATAATGTCATTAAACAACGTCAGGAAGGAGGAATTTGCCTTACTTTGTGCAAAAGTTGAGCAGTCCCTTTTATTGTAGCATATTCTTCTTAGTTTTCTTTTTGTATAAATTCTTATTCATTTTAATAAGAAAAGCAGATAAAATAGCAATGAAACAATTTCAAAAGACGTTAGTAGGATGTTTACAATGATTAATACATTGAATATTGTTGTCTTTGTAATAGTTATTCAGATAAGATGCAGACATGATATTTTATCTAAACAGTATTAGTACAAACATTTATTCTCAGTGAACTGAGAGAAAGTAGCTGTATATCTATCCTAACTCTCTTGTGTGTGTGTGTGTGTGTGTGTGTGTGTGTATATATATATATATTTTTTTTTTCCCCTTCCTCCCCTTTTTTCACAACAAAACTGTCTTTTATTTACACTTTTGTGAGGTTAGTAATGCATGACACTAGTTTGCCTAATAACTCATAGCTAACCTTAACCGTACAGGATGTTCATCTCAGGAGTGAGGTAGCTTATTTGCGTTAGGCACTGGGCCAAGTCCCACCTACATATATTTGATCAATTTCCTGTCTTTGTGGCTCCCAACATGTCTTCCTTTTTCATTTTATTTTTCAGAGATGGGTGTTCCACTGCAGTTAGTGAAGGTGTATTTCAGAAACCTTTAAAGGGCCTTTTCATACTTGAAAGCAGTCTAAAGATTACAGGTACTTGAATTCAACAAAACAACCCAATACGGTCCAATAGTCCAAAATAGCAGTAGGTTATCAGCAGAACTGGCAATTGTCAGAGGTTGTTGACTTGAGTCTCTTACTGCTCAGTATATTTATATTTTTTTATACCTCATGGTTATACTTTTCTGCTGGATGGTTAAGAACAATTTAAAGCAAGCCCTACATAACTAAGAATGTAATTTTTGTATCTGACAAGGTCAATCAAATCCCCTCAGGATTTACCCTGAAACCATATACGTCACCTTATAGATCTTTTGTCAGTGTCAACCATCTGGATGAGTCACGGCCATTGCTTGACCAATTTGCTCTCTGTACCACATTAGCTTTATTCTGTGGTCTGTTAACACATGGGTGGCTTCTAGGTTTTTAGCTGTTTGTGTTGCTATATACAGGGACAGGTAAGTGGGAAATAAGTAGAATATCCTAATAAACTCTGTGAATGTAAGTACTGTATATCATAAAGATGAGCTAAGTTTGATAATATCAAGAATGAAAATGAAGAAAGGAGAATTGGAGATGAGGGGAAGAAAAGGGAATAAATAAACAGTTTGCAGTATTTTCCTGTACCTACTCTCCAGGATGATTAGAAATTGCATGTGCTGCAAACATGTATTATTAACAAATTAAAATAATCGCAATTATTATAATCTCAGTTTTAATTTATGATATTTTCCTCCAGAGAAAACTACTAATCTCATCTGTCAATTTCAATATATTTTTTTCTTTTCTTTTCTTTTCTTTTCTTTCTCTCTTTCTTTCTTTCTTTCTTTCTTTCTTTCTTTCTTTCTTTCTTTCTTTCTTTCTTTCTTTCTTTCTTTCTCTTTTTCAGAACCAAGGCTTGAACTCAGGACCTTGCACTTGCCAGGCTGATATTTGTGTCCCTGAGCTATCTCCCCAGTCCCAATATATCCTAATGTAAAAGAATGAATGCATAAATTTTATATTTCTCAAAATTGTCTTTTGATGCAATTAGTTTTTATTTAATTAAATTTATTCACAGAAAATTTGCTTTCAGTTTTCACTGTGAATTATATTATTTCATTTCTGTGATACTTTCTGGATCTTTAAGAAAGTTTCTTTCATTTATTTAAGTGAAAACGTAATGGTTTAATACATTATTTCTTTCTTAAAATAGGAAAATATTGATATATCTCATTGAGTGTTTTGTGAAAGCCAAATCAGTGTAGTAATTGAATGTTCATGTGATTATTCCTTTTAAATTAACTTCCATTAGAGTAAATTTAGAAGATCTGATAAGAATTATAAACTCTCATATATTTTATTCTTCAGCCTAACTACAAAAGTCTAAATTTCATTCTTTAAATTCTTGGTATTTAATTCTCTGTGAAATTTAGTTGTCATATGGCAAAAATAATAAGTAATTACATTTTATTGCATTAGCCAAGATACAATTTCATGCAGAAAAACAATGTCAAATAAAACTTCCAGAAACTTTCCCAAGATTTTGGCTCAACTGTAATTGCTACTTTTCTGTAATTTTAGTATTATGACTTATACTAAAAACCAGTAATGTTCTTTTCTCTAGTGGAAAAATTTTAAGCCACTTTTAACTTTTTAAAAATGTATTTGAGCTGGGCGTGGTGGTGCATGCATATAATCCCAGCACTTGGGGGGCTTAGGCAGGAGGATCGGTGTGAGTTCAAGACCAGCCTGGGCTACAAAAGTGAGTTCAAGGACAGCCTCATCATTGTTCCTTTCAATGTTTTGACATGAAAATGAAATTATCTGAAAGGCAAAGATTTTATATTTAAAAATTACTTAAATCTTGTTTTTACCAGAAGTAAATCTTTATTCATCAGGTAGTGAACATGTGTTACCCCCAGCTGTCACAGTTGCCATAGTGGCAGAGCACAAAGCCCAAGGGAGTACTCAGCCTAAGCCCAACGCAAGGCCCAAGAAGGCTTTGAGGGACTGCCCTTGACCAGTGAGCCTCAGCCAGAGAGAATCTCATGAAGACAGCTCTGAATGGAAGCTCTGTGTCTTTGTATTGGTAGAGCCAAGAAGCAAGGCTAAGGCGCAAAATAAGACCAGTGGTGGGGATTCACATAGGGGAAGGACAGGAGAATACCTGGGCTGTCTTTCACTTGATTAACTTTATGGCTACTCTAAATGAGAGATGGAGTATGGGGAGGACAGGGCCCAGACATTTATTGTTTACTGCAATATATGCTGGTCCTACTTGGTCTTGTGGCTGTGTTATCGTAATCTCTAGCATGCATTTTGGGAGGTTTCAGGCCTACGGCTTCTTCAAATCCCTTATCTTTATATACTTATCTCATACACAACTCTGACCAATGCCCCACATTGAGCTTTGAATTCAAAATTATATTTTTGATGAAAATAATTATTTTGAAGCAAGTCAAATGTATCTCGATATTGAGACTATGCTTTGAATCTTTAGTAAACCCTAAAATTCTAAACTTCTGATTATTTTTAACTATTTCTTTGTGTACTGTTAAATGTTTACTCTCAGTTTTTAAGTAATTTTAATATGCTTTCTCAATATTCTTTGAATTATATTTTTGTAAATGTTTGGCCTAATATATTTTAATTAGGGTCTGATTTATTTATTTATTTATTTATTTATTTATTTATTTATTTATTTATTGGCTTTTTGAGACAGGGTCTCACTGTGCAGTTCAGGCTGGCTTTGAGCTCACTTTTGTAGCCCGGGCTGGTCTCGAACTCGCAGTGATCCTCCTGCCTCAGCCTCCCAAGTACTGGGATTACAGGCATGAGCCACCACGCCCGGCCTAGGGTCTAATTTATATAAATGTATTTTTTACAATTTCTTTGATAATTGTAAATTTTACCAGTTTAGAACCCAGTTGTTAAATATAATTTCATTCTTTGGAAATATTAAAATCTCAGCACTTTGGAGTTTTAATGAGCATCATTTATCTTCAATGTTATGCTATAAACAACAATTATCCAATCACATAATTTTTACATTAGTTCAACTTACTGATTACTTTTTATTGTCAAAGTATAGTCTTGCTATTTTTATTCTTTCAGTGTTACACATTTTCATGATGACGTTTTATTCTTTTTTTTTTTTTTTTTTAGGATCAGGGTTCGAACTCTTGACCTTGCACTTGCCAGGCAGGCACTTGTGCCACGGAGCTATCTCCCAGGCCCCTACATTTTGTTGTTTATGCCATTTTTTTCCTGCAGGCAGTTTCAAGATACATGTTCATTACAGTTGAAATCTATGTGCATTAGTATAAATTTGTTGTTTTCTCCATCTGAGTTTAATGCTTTTTACTGGATTACCTTATTTATATATCTACATTTCACAAAATAAGTAGTTACTACACATATTTTCAAATATTAAAGACACTGTAAAAAGATTACCTGGGACTAATAGCAATAATGATTTCAATGTTACAAAACTAGTGATTCTTCTAAAGCTTAGACTATATAATAAAAATACAACCTTCTGTTAGTGTGTCTACATGATCTCAGATCAATTTGGCATGTAGGACTATATGCAGATGAATTTACCACTTATCATTGAAACTATGTACCAAAGAGTCCAGAAATATTTTCATTAAAAGCTATATCAGTGCTTGCTAGCTAAAAATAAGCCCTAAAATAGTGAATAATTTCTACCACCCTCCTCAAAACTATTCACTCTCTGACGTCCTGATGAGATAAGGAGATTAGGATGTGGCAAAGCTATCTGGGACAGTAGATGTAAACTGTTAATTATAAGAAACATAACACATGTGCAGAATAGCTCCTGCATGTAGAATTCTCATGAGAACTCAGTCAGGTTTTCAATAGGTTGGCTTAGACCTGACTTCAACTGAGGTATAAGATCCCAGGACCATTTCTCAGGATCCATATGAGAAGTTCTCTCAAATAAGGTGGTACATGCCTATAAACCGGGCTCCAGGAGACTGAACAAAAGGATCACCATGAGTTCAAGGCAAGCCTGAAGTACAGAGTGAGACTTTATCTCAAAGAAAAAAAAAAAAAAAAAAAACAAAGAAGTTCTCGTAGTTTTCCTTAAGATTTTCAAAGTATAAAGGACAAAAACAATAAGAAAAGCTTGCCATCATTGCTTTCTTCATGATAGGCTACCCTGCTTCCTACAGAGTGTGCCTTCATTTTGATTTCTCCTCTTTTACTGGGACCAAAATGTTATGGTTTGTTTTTAGTTGTTCTCCCAAAGCTTTATGTAAGTTATGGGGCAAACGTGGCTTGAAGATCAAGAATCTTGTGTCCCAAAGGGTGGGGCCAGAGAGGCACAAACAGTTCAATTGGCAGCACTTGCGCCCCTTCCACATGCTGTGGTCTGCATCTAGGATAACCTGTGTGGAGCAGGTTATCCTAGATGCAGTCCTACACCAGCCTCTATTCCAGACCCTGTAGGGTGTGGCGGCAGCATCTGCAACTGAGGCTGTCTCAGGCAGAGAAGAGATGTTTGGAGAAGACAGAGGAACTGACCATCTCTCTTGAGCAATTAAGGCTCTGAGGTCTTGCTATATGTTCAGGCTGTTTTAAACTATGAAATCTCCTTTCCTTGCCTCATTGTGAGTGTCAGGTATTTGTCCTAGCAATGACAGAAGAGTAACTAAGATACAACGTTACATATCCACTTTTTGAAGTAGACTTTGTTACTAATTTATCTGGTTTTATTCAATTCTTCAAGACTTAAGATGAAAAGAACTTGGAATATAACTTTAGTGGGGAGGTGAGACACCCAAAGTCTGGTAAGATGATTAGTGAGTCAATTTTAGAAGAAACTATCTGGTAACGTTTTGGAAAAGCTAGACAGGAGGAAAGTTCAAGTATCAGAGACCAAGGCAAGGTCCATGATGGGCACAAGTTTTGTTTTTCTCTGTGAGGTGTTTTTTCTTCTTTTCTTTTTCCTTAACTTTTCCCTCTAAACCAGGTTAAAGGGGCTCTTCTCAAGGCACAAGGGAAGGGCTTCCTGACCTGGCCATGTGGATTGAAGAAGGAAATGTGGGATTTTTTTGTTTTGTTTTCCTAGATGCTTGTGCGCACTCTGTGCATGCTTGTGCACACTCTGTGCATGCTGTGCTCACTCTGTGGATGCTTGTGCTCACTCTATGGATGCTTGTGCTCACTCTGAGGATGCTTGTGTGCACTCTGTGGATGCTTGTGTGCACTCTGGATGCTTGTGCTCACTCTGTGGATGCTTCTGTGCACTCTATAGATGCTTGTGCTCACTCTGTGGATGCTGTGCTCATTCTGTGGATGCTTGTGTGCACTCTGTGGATCCTTGCCTGCACATTTGTTTGTTGTACTTTACTAATTTTTTTTTTGAAACTTAACCTGTTCTCTTCTTATCCTAGTTTTGTAAGTGCCTTTTAGATTTTGTTTTTATATGATGCTAGGATTTTTTTTTAAGGAAAGGTCTACATAGTGTCAAGCTGTTCAGGGTCTCACTACTAGATTGGACTCACAGTAATGTACCTGTTTACAGCCTCCCAAGAGCTAGCATAACAGGCACTGTGCCACCTTGCCCAGTCTCCATTGCTGTCTCAGCAGGCCTGGGGATTGAATTTCTAGCCCCTGAGCTTGCTTACAGGCACTTAAATTGCTGAACTATTTGGCGGAGCCCTGAGGCTAGAATTAAGGTTGCTCCAACCAGAGTATTTATTTAAAAGTTTGTGATAGTGGGAATGAGGATGAGATGCTAATTAAGGCTACCTCACACTGGGTGTGGATATCTCCAGTATAAAGGTTTAGAGCTTGGACAGAATCATACAATTAGCCACAAGCCTATATCAACTGCCTCATGTTTTTTTTTTTTTTTTTTTTTTTTTTCTTTATTAACTGGCCTTAAGTTTTAAGCCTCTATATTTGAAGAACAAGGAGGACCCTCTTTTCTTTTTGAATTATATTAATCAGATCTTTTTGCATAGAAGGAAAAATTTGTTCATTTTAAAAGAAAATGTCCAGTGCTTTTTCTTGGGGTGCGGTTGACCAGGACATAAGTACATAGTAGCTGTAGTTGACTCACTGGTTCCCTGACTGAAATCCCACCCAGATTTATAGCTCACTTGCTGTATTTCCTCCTTATTTAAGTGCAGATAATCTAAAACTCTAAGCTTGATCTCCTCACCTGAACAATATTTAAAATTCAGTTAGAGACTGTGAATATGCAAAACAGAGCCACCTCCGTTTTTTTTTTTTTTTAAATATTTATTTATTTTTTTACTTACCAGAAAACTTGCAAGAGACAGTTTTCCCAGTTGGTTCCACTCTGGTCAAGTAAAGCCATCAAAAGACCCAAAATACCAGCTGAGTTATCAAAGGGCTCAGATTATAGCTAAAGTCATCAAGGGACTCAGAGTGCATTAAGGGTTTCACCCAAGGGGCTAAGAGAACTTTGTTTGAGGAAATTGTACAATTACTTCATATCAGTTACAAGAGTAGGTAAGGAGGACAAATGGCATTGTCCCCTTCTCCCAGATGGGTTAATGCCTGAAAATATGAAAACTAAAGCTTCTGGGGAGCTTTCTTCTGTTTATAACAATGCCAGCATCACTCAGAAAGAAGTCTGTCTAGTCTGTATTAGGGCCTCACAAGGAAAACTTTGTGGACCCCTCAGGTGTCCTCCTTCACGGATTGCCATTTTAAGAAGCTAAACTCTCATTGTTGCTTTCTGTATGTAGCTGCTAAGCTGAACCAATGACAAACATCTTGAGCTTTGTCACAACATGGATTTCAATGATTTTGCCAATACGACATATTCCCAACGAACGATAAAGGTTTGAATGTGACAATCAAAGAGGAACAACCTCTGCACTTTTGCAATGCAGCTCTCCTTCAGTATGAACTGGGAGGTGACGAGACGTGGGATGGTTTGGTACTTGTGAGACTGTTTTCCAGTTGGAACATTTCTGCATAAAACATGCAAGGAGAAATGCCTTAATTCCAGCTTTTATTGATTCTATCAAAAGTGAATGCTCAAGAACTATGGTGCTCAAAATGACTCCGAAGGAGGAGAAAATATTCTCAGAATAGCTCTGAGGGGAAAGATAGTCTCTCTGACCTGTTTAATGGGACTGAAAGGTCTCTGTGATTACCTACTTGTAGTCCACAGGACAGGGAATCAGGCCCATCCCCTCCACCAGACTCAGGAATTTCATTAAAGCCTAGTGTCCCAGATGGTGCCAGTGTTCCTCAGTACCCACATAATGTTCCTCAATAGCCTTAAGTCCTACTGACTACATACAGACAGCTGAAAGCTTATAACTTAACCCAAAGTCAAACTTCTTTCTACTCTAATTTGCAACTTTCCTTGACCCTAAGAGAAATCTGAAAGGTGACAACCAATACTCAAATGCAGATTTCTATTTCAGATTAAAGATGTACAGGATAGTAGGAGCTATGCAAATGAACAATGTGATCTTTTATTTTATGGAAAAAATAAAATTTGAGGCTGGTTAGCTGGGTCAGTGGAGTAAGCCCCTGCTTAACCAAGCTCAAGGACTTAGTTGGATTGCTGGCAACATACGCCATGCCTCCAGCTTGCTGAGCCAGTCATGGAGACTGCGTGTAGTGGTGAACACCTATAATCCCATGCTGTGTAGTGAATCACTGTGCCAAATACATACCAATAAAATACAAATTTATAGCCAATAGATAATAAATTAAAAATAGCTAATGTATTGTACATTTTTATCTTCAAAGTAGTTACTCAAAGTAAAAGTTACAGCCATAAAAATTTCTTCAAGTGAATTTAGCACAGACCTTTCTTTTCAATGAACTAAGAGAAAATGAAAGTATAAATATCTTGTATTTTTTTTTTCATTTCTCTCCCTTTGCTAACTCTTTCCTCTACCTTCATTCTTTTCATTTTCAAGAAATTTCTCTCATTTTATGGCATCTATTGTACATTTCTAGCCTAATTTACTCTGTTAGTTTCTCACACTGCGGAGACAATATGATATCTCCACATGTGAGTCTGATTTTTTTTACTTATGGTTATGGTTTCAAGTTGCATCAGTTTTCTAATAAATGGTTGATGCTTGATCTAATTTATGAGTGTGTAGTTCTCCATTGTATAAAAAGCCCACACTTTTTTTTTTACCTAATCCTCAGTTGGTGGACATTTGTTTTGAAGATTGAGCTATGACAAATTGTGCTTCTATAAGCACGAGTTCATATATATTGCTGTGGTACATGTCTTTTATTATTATGGTAAAATACGCAGAAGGAGGATAATTGGATTGAATGGGACCTCTAATTTTTGCAGACTCTCCAAGCTGATTTCTATAATAGTTGTTCCAGCATACATTCCCAAAGCTACTGAGGATGATTCCTTCCCCCATTGCTCCACCAGCATTTGTTATTGGTGGATTTATTGATGATACTACTTGCTGTTCTGAAGACTGAAGAGCCCCAGAAAACTTGCAATGAATGCCTCATTGAAGGAGATCAACATCTCCTCCTGCATAATCTTAGGTGTTATGGGTGACAATTACTTCACTTTCTCTTTTCATCTACTTTTCTAGATATCCTCCTCTGAATCTACAGCCTTAGTTGAAGTCACAGCAACCCTTAATCAGAGATTATTTGCAGCTGTAGTAACAAAAGAAATTGCAAAGTTTGCTTTGGAACAGTGACTAGAAATTCTCACTCCCTTTATGTCAGAGTGGTTACAGAGACAAAAGGTTACTTGTGGTTTACAGGGAAATGGTTTATGAAGTATCTGGCAATGATCTTAGACACATATGAGGTTATTATAAAAACATGCGATACTATTAACTCTGTTCCTTTTATTTACACAGGGCCACATGTTAGCTATGCTGTGAACAGGTAATCTCACAGTCCTATGTAAGCAGACAGGACACCACTGACTTGTCCTTCCAGAACTCATAGGAGATGTAGTTAAATGATGGAAGTAGCCTTCTCAATCAACTATAAAGACCAGGCAGGAAATTGTACAACTCCTTGTGGCAGTCCATTTTCCAAGGCAGGTTGCAGTCATGTACTGTTAGGAGCACATGTCAAAGAGACATGTCTGAAGTCTCCTTGGGAAATTAAAAGGCTGCTGGGAAGAAAAGACAGCTATATAGTTCCTAGCATTAATCCTAGTTCCTAAGGAACCATTTGGGTCCTACATCAAGGGACATAGTAATAAGATATAAAAATCCTACATGGTATCATTCCCCATAACATAGGCACTTGAGTTTAAGATCAGTATACTTCTGAATATCATGAATCATCCATCAATCATTGATTTTTTAAACTTTAAATCCATTTAGAATGTAAAAAAAATGCATCTTTACACAGAAATTAAGGAATTTAACCAATTATTAAGCTTCCCTTCTGGAGGATTAAAAACTTAAGTTTGCAGACAAAAATGTTAGAGAAAAGAAGGGCTATGAGGATAACTGGATATTTCGTTCTTAGCTCTTCAAGGTCAGTGAGGATTCAGTATATAAGAGAAGCCATACTGTTATAGCCTATAACTCAGTGGTGTCCCAAATTTGCTGTTCATTGAGATTATGGGGCTACAGAAGAAAGTGACTGATGATGTATAGTGTGCCTAAGGAGAGTAACCTAGAGAGAAAACTTTTTCTCAGGCTTTCGCAGTGTCTTAGTTACTTTTCTCTCACAGCTGGGACAAATACCCAACACCCAAAATGAAGGAAGGAAGGGTTTATTTAGCTCACAGTTACTGGAGGTTTCAATTCATACTTGGCTGGCTCCAAGGCAGAGAGGCACATGGCAGAGAGCAAGAGTTCATGGCTGCGGAACAGCAAAAATGGCAACAGAGGCAACAGAACAACCAGGGGAGCACAGAGTAACAGCAGAGTCTGTCTCTCTGTCTCTCTTTATGTTACATACAGGCTCTCTGCCTCAGCCTATCCGCCTTAGGTCACACTCATAATCCTAGAAGTACTCAGAACCTTAATCCCATCAATACTAAAACACATAATCCTAGTGGATTATGAGTCAACTCTCAAACTCTAGAAGTCTCTGCCTCATGATTGCATGAGGTTTTGGGGAGGACAACTAGACATAAACCATGACATTCTGCTCCTGGACCCCCAAAGTCTCATGAACATCCCTTTGTGCAAAAGACATTTTAGTCCATCTGGAAGAGTTGCCAAAGTCCCAACAGTTTCAGCATTGCTGAAAAATCCAAGTCCCAAGTGTCCTCCAAGATACAATGCAAACTCTCAAATGTGAGCCCCTGTACAATAGAAAAGTTAAACATATCCAACACTCAAAGTTACAAGATAAATATTGCCAATCCAAAAGTTGCACTGAGGGTAATACAAAACACTGCTACTAACACATACCCAAAATCCAGCAGGATAAACATTAAATCCCGTAGTTCCAACTGGAACATCCAAAACAGTCTGCATTGAGTTGTGGGCTCCATGTAACTCCGTCCCTAAGGCACTCTTGGTGGTAGTTTCCATGGCTTCTCTCTTAGACTGGCTTTGCTCCCTCTTCGCACGATCTACGTTCCTGGCTTTTCCCAACTTCTCGGGTTTCTGCTGAACAGGATTTTCACACACAGATTTACACATTGCCCTCTCAGGGGCACACTGTCTGGCCTCCAAGGCCTTCTGTAATCTAGGTGGAAGCCTTCTTAGCCTAACAACTCCTATATTTGCAATGTGCCTAAAACAACTGTCACATGGAGCAGTAGCCAGGCTTCCTTCTCTCTTGGTTGTAGGGGTCGAGTGCCTGGACTGATGGACACTGTGACCTTGATTCTGAGGAACGAATTCTCCATGCAGGCAGCATTTTGGAACCTGCTTTGGCTACTGCCACCACTCTGGTACTCGGGTCTCTGCAGCTTTCTTCTCAAGGCAATGCCTTTCTCCTTTGTAATTCCGAGGCTGCAAAGGGAAGAGAGCTTCTGCTTCTTGTGATGCCCTCTGGCCATCTTTTTTGGTTCTTTGGTTCCTTCCCAGCAGTGGAGATCCTTTTAGCTCCATCTTTGCAGTTCGCAGCTCTCCTGGTGCTTCCTTCCTGGCCAAACTCACAATATTTTAAATCATCTCGCTTGGTTCTTTGCTCTTGATTTTTAACATAAATCTGGCTAAAAGCTGCCAATAATAACCATGCCACTGCCCTAACAGTTTGCTTCTTTGAAATATCTCTTGGAAAATTAATCAGTCTGCCATGCTTAATCTCAGTCTTAGTCAAAGTCTCTGGGCGTGAGCAAAATTCTGACAGATTTTTAGCCAAGCCATAGCACAAATTATCTTGAGTCCAACAACCAACGCTGTCCTTTTTCCCAGAAGAAACCACCTTAACCCAGTCTTTACAGGCAGGTCTTCTGTCAGTCTTTTGGTCTGAGTTCTTACCAGTATCTCCCCTATAAAACAGCTGAAGTTTTTCTAGTGCTTCTCTCATAGGCAACATCTCTGAACCTTTCCTATCTCTTTCCATAAGCCATTCCAAAAAGCTTGCAATCCACATTGTCATGTATCGCCACAGCAAGGACCCCACTTCTCTGGCACCAATTTCTGTCTTAGTTACTTTTCTCTTGTTGCTAGGACAAATACCGGACATCCAAAATGAAGGAAGGTAAGGTTTATTTAGCTCACAGTTACTGGAGGTTTTAGTCTATACTCAGCTGACTTCAAAGCAGAGAGGCACATGGCAGAGAGCAAGAGTTCATGGCTGCAGAACAGCAATAATGGTGACAGAGGCAATGGAACAACCAGGGGAGCAGAGTGTAACAGCAGAGTCTCTCTCTGTCTCTCTCTCTCTCTCTCTCTCTCTCTCTCTCTCTCTCTCTCTCTCTCTCTCTCTCTCTCTCTCTGTCTCTCTTTATATTCCACATGGGCTCTCTGCCTCAGCCTATCTGCCTTAGGTCACACTCATAATCCCAGAACTACTCAGACTCATAATCACATGAATGCTAAAACACATAATCCCAGTGGATTATGAGTCAACTCTCAAACTCTAGGAGTCCCTGCCTCATGATGGTATGAGGTTTTGGAGGAACAACTAGACATAAACCATAACACACAGAGAACAAATTGGTCAATCAATGGCTGTGACTCATCCAGATTGCTGACACTGACAAAAGATCTATAAAACAGTGTACATGGTTTCAGGGTAAATCCTGAGGGGATATGACTGACCTTTTCAGATACAAAAGTTACATTTTTTGTTATATAGGTCTTGCTTTATCTTGGTCTTAACTGTCCAGCAAAAAAGTCTAACCACGACATTTTTCAAAACATTTTTCAAAAGGAAAGCCATATTAATATGCTGAGCTGTAACAGATTCAAGTCAACAGTCTCCGGTATTGCCAGTTGTACTGATAACCCACTACTATTATGGACTATTGGCTACTTTCTCTTAGTTCAATGAGAAGAAAGATTGGTACTGATAGTGTATAGACAAGTTATCATGTCTGCATCTTGTACTCTGAATAACTACTATGAAGACAACAATATGCAATGTAGTAATTACTGTATCTGTCCTACTAACCTGCTGTGAAATCATCCCATTGCTATTTATTTCTCATTAATATTAATAAAAATGCTACATGTGAAGTGAGCTTTTATCTTCTGAAAAATGTATTGATTCAACTAGGTCCTAAACTCAACTGTGATAATATTTCGTCAAGAGATGTCTAAATCTTGATTCTGATTGCTTTCGATAGTGTTCATAAAGGTTTGTAAACTGCCCCAAACTAGGCTGTTTTAGCCCATTGGAGAAGTTCCATGGGAGACATTTCTGTTCTCTGATATATAGCAACCTCTGAGATCATGAGGCTGTTACAGTATCTCATTAATCTGGGCCAAGAACAGCAGGGAACCCAAATGGATGGGAAGATAGTCCAACCAGATTGTGGCCCCAGAAGCCCACCTACTCTCTATCCTGGAGACCAAGTCCTTGTAAAAATTTGGAGAAAAAGGATACCAACTCACTAATAAGTGAAGATAAATGGTTCTTTTCTCTGTAATCATCACCACGCCCACTGCACTAAAGGTGACAAAGATAAATAACTGTATTCATCTTTCTAGGATAAAACTAGTCCTGCATGTACTGTTTAAAGAACATGATAACTCCAACAGGAGAAATTTATACCTGTAAGCTACTCCTAGAAGACTTGGGATTTCTCTGCAGAAAGCAAGATTATAGCATGGATATTGGAACTATGGAAATTTCACCTGCTTTTTATAATTGGGTTAGAAGTGGAGCTCAGTGATCATTAAGTCTTTTCTTCTATCTAAGGATTTTTGTTCTTCAATTCACCAAGTGAGCCACAGTACCCCAAGCTATTTTGAGAGTATGTAATCACAATAAGTAGGATCTATGGACCCCTCCAATTTGAAGAAACTATAGAAAACAGACCTGCACTTTCTCATTATTCCAAAAAAAAAAAAAATATTGGAACTTGCATCTCTCAGGAGAAAATGAGGTAGGGTATTATGCTGTGGCAAAATTGTCTCAGGAAATAATTAGGAGATCCCTTAACACACACACACATACACACACGCACACACACACGCACGGAACATCAGACAAACCCTGTACATAGACTTCTTGCAAGAATGTAAGGAAATTTTCAATGGCATGGTTTGGATCTGGCATTAGCCAGAGAAATATGATCCCAGCACTATCTCTCTTCTCCCATGTGTAGGAGCTCATACCTGATATTGCATCACTGAGGAAGAAGAATTGTTGTAAGTTTAAGGTTAGGTCATCCTGGACCACAGAACACATTTAAGAGCAGCCTGAATTACCGAGAAAGACCCTGTATTAAAAAAAAAAGAATAGAAAAGAAAGTACGTTCTCATGGGTTTCTTGAAATTTTCATATCATAAAAATACCAAGAAAAAGCTTGCTATTATGACTTTATTCACATTATCCCACACTGCTTCTTCCAGGATCTTCTTTTATCATGCTTTCACCTATTTTACTTGACCCAATCATATTCTTCAGAACCAGTTTGCAGTTCTTTTTATGTTTTTGAAATAACTTAGTCACTGGAGTCTTCTTAATTTTTGAATTATGTGTTTAAGGAAAAAAAAAAAAAACAAAAACTGGAATCCAATTCCAGAAGGAGAGGTGAGTGATCCAAAACATTAGATTTGCAACCCCTTTTAGAAGGAGCTACCTCAAAACATTTTGGCATCCTCATTAACCCATGTGAAATTATGTAAAAATATAGAACTTTTTTTAAGGCTATAAGTGATCAACTGAGTCATTGAGGATAAGAAGTCCCAGAGAAAATACATTTGGAGACAAGCGCTGATCTTATGGATTCTTTTATCTTAATTTGCTGATTCTGTGCTTTCTTATTTTTGTCATTTTATTATTTTTAAAGGGAGTACAACTTAGAATTAAAACAGAAAAAAGTTGCAAGTGATAATTTCACTTAACAAAGTAGTATGAATTTCACAGTGTTTGTTATAAGTTTTAGTGTTGTCTTCCAATCAGTTATTCATATTGCCAAGTATATGCGTGTAAAATTAAAAGAAGAAAGAAAAAAAAGAAGTAACTATGTAAGAAATTAAGAGAAAAAGTATGAACAATTAAAAAGAGATGAAAGAAATTAACAAATTAACTGCTGCTAGCCATAGGCCAGCAGAAGTGCACAGTAGAGTTGTCCAAACTATCCTGCTGACATACACAAATAAACCTCGTCTTCCCATTCCCTCTCTTGTCCTTCTCCCCAATGAACAGTTCTTCTTTTCTGTAAGTCCATTCCCTTTCAAGTATCTACTGTACCCTTTGGATTTCATTTTTCTACTTCAAGTTCTCACACCAAGGGGACAATACAATGTTTACACATGAATGTCTGATTTATTTCACTTAAAAATATGTTCTCTAGTTGCATCCCTTTACCAAGAAAAGACTCAAATTCATTCTGTTTTATAGTTGAACAGTACTCCATTTTGTGAAAATACCACCTCTACCTTATCCATTCTTCAGCTGATGGGCATCTGGGTTGTTTCCAGGATTTAGCTATGACATTGTGTTGCTGTAAATATGGGTGCACATATATTGTTGTGGTAAATGTTTTCAAGTCTTCTGGCAAAGTACCCAGGAGGGATATTAAAAGCTAGAGAATCCTGGCTTTTTAATGGATCTCCACACTGACTTCCATAGTGCTTGCACTATTCTGCACTCCCACCAACAGTGCAGAAAGATTGGTTTTACTCCATAGCCTCTCTAGCATTTGTTATTGGCTGACTTTTAAATAGAGAAGAGATGAAGAATAGCTAAAGAATGTTAGCTATTCTTTCTGGGGTGAGATGAAAGGTCAGTATTGTTTTAATTTTGACTTCTCAAATGACCAATGATAATGAACAATTTTTCATATATTTACTTGTCATTAGTATTTTGAGTCTGCTTTTTAAAAGCTAGTATTCTTTTGTCCATGCAAACCTATACTTTACTTTTTTATTATTATATTAGTACTTACATGTGGATCACATTGTCTGCAGTTCTTTTGGGGAGTTGTTACATGTACATATCAAAGCTTTTCTTTTTTTCACAAATGCAATTCCTTTCCCTCCTTCCTCCTGCAGTTTCACTGCCCCAGCTTTCATTCTTGTTGACATTATTAGTCTAGTTCATGTTATGGCATATAAAGTTTATATTCATGGAGGTTAGTAAGCTTTATGCATGGTATATTTTTATTCTTTTCATTTTTCTTCTCCCTTCTTAGCCCTAATGATTTTTCATTTAGACTATCTCCGTACTGCAAGAAATTTATTTTGTTGTCCCTTTCTGCCCATTTTATTTTCTTTGTTTCTACCTTGCCTCACTCAAATGAGCGGTGTTATATGGTATTTAAATTTGTGTGGCTGTCTTATTTTACACGACATTATATTTTCCAGGTGCATCTATTTTTCTACAAAGTCTCAAATATGTCATCATTTACAACAGTATAGTTTTTATTATGTATAGATTCAACATTTTCTTTATTCAGTTATCTGTTGATGGGTACAGAGGGTGCTTCCGGGATATAGCTATTCTAAAGTTGTGCTGCTATATACACTGATACACATATAAATCACTGTAGAATGATATCTACCCAGCAGGTGATAGCTGAATCATATGGAGTTTCTAAATTTTATTCTTAGAGAAATCTCCATACTTATTTCTATAATGGATGCACCACTTTGCACTCTCACCAATAATAAAGGCATACTCCTTTGTTTCCATGACCCTGCCAGCATTTGTTATTTTTGATGCTTTAATGATTGCCATTCTTTTGAATTAAAATGGAATCAGCATTATTTTAATTTTCATTTTTCTAATGAACAGAGACATTGAGCATTTTCTGCAATAATTATTGACCATTTGCATTTCTTCCTTTGCGAAGCATATGCTTCTTATTTTTGCCCATTTCTTGACTATGTCTTTAATTTTAGGTAGTTTAAATTTTTTTGGTGCTGTTTGTATATTCTAGATATGAATATAAAGTGTAGCAGACAAAACATTTTTCTATTCTGTAAGTTATGTTTTCAAACTCCTTTTTGATTCTTTTGTGACACAGAAGATTTTTAGTCTAATATGAACCTAGCTGTTGATTCCTGGTTTATTTTGTGGGCACATGGATAAACAGCTTTTCCAGCACCACTTGCTGAGGAGTATGTCCATATGCTTTTGGCCTCTTTGTAGAAAACCAAAGAACTGAATGTGTCTGAGGAAGTTTCTGTACCTAAAATTCATCACTGATTCATGTGTAGTAGCTTTTTGTTCCAGTATTTTTTAAAAATCACAATTACTTTGTAGTATAGCTTGAAGTAAGGTACCTCCTGCTTTGCTCTTGTTTGCTGTTCTGGATGTTTTCTAGTTTCATTTGAGTTTTGTAATTTTTTTTTCCAGATGTGTAAACTAAGCTGCTGATATTTTAACTTGGACTGCACTGAATGTGTCTAATAGCTTTCGGATTGTGGACATTTTGATAAGATTGATTTTGTCTATACAGGAGCAGGAGACACATAGAAAACAGCTATAGATGGACTACACCTGAATATGAGAAGGATGTTTATCACAGTCTGCCATGGTTTGTGTCTAGACATACACCAAATAGCCCCATGAAGTTTTAGATAGGTCGTTATTCAGAGATGGTTGAATCTGAAGAGTGTGATTGATTGACAACTCAGTCCTGGGACTAAGAGTACTGGGATTAAGCTTGATGATTGCTGGATTAGTCTATTGGTTGGAACGGGACTACCTTACTCCCCATAGACTGGGTACAATAAGGAACAGGAACAAGCTTGTTTATTTACTTTATCTTGTAGTTTTTGCTGTCTTCCCCATCATGAATTGTTGCCACTCTGTCTTGTGCCATCATCCCTTGGAGTCAGCCAACTCTGGACCTAAACTCTAAAAATTATGAGATGAGTAAGCATTAATTATAGGTGGAAGCTGCTTGTCTCAGCCCTCAGGAAAGTAAAACACAGTTCAATAGCTAGCATCACACTAAATGGAGAAAAACTAAAAGCAGTCGTCCTTAAAATCAGGAGTAATAGCAAGAGGCCTGCTATAACCTCCTTTAGTCAAGATAATACTTGAAGCATTACTAACAGCAATTAGGAAAGATAAAGAAATAAAAATCATATATAAAAAGAATTGCTAAAATTATCATCTGCAAATTCATGATACTTTACGTAGAAAACCCAAAGAACTCCATGAAAAAGTCTTTGAATTAATAAACAACTTCAGCAATTTATCAGGATACAAATCAACACAAAAAATCATTAGAAGTTGTATACTCCAACAATGAACAGTATGAGGAGGAAATTATGAAAATGCCATTCACAGCAGCTTCAGAAAAAATGCGATACCTAGGAATTAACCTAATAAAAAGAGGGAAGAGCTCTACAAAGACAACTATAGTATCCTGTAAAAGGAGATAGAAGAAGACATTTAAAAGCCATACGTTTGATAGTATGGTTCTTAGTCTTCATTCAGCTTGACATTCATTTATACTCAATTTATGTTACAATTTTTATTGTTTAAAATGTTGACAGATGCAAAATACCTAGGGATATTTCTTAAGAACAGGTAATGCAATCATTTGATTTCTCCTCGACAGTTATAGCACTAAGGGAGTTACTACATAGAAATTACTTATTACATTGGCTTAGAGGAAATAGATGTTTTCCATCTCAAGTTGTCCTTGTAGTTATCTAAATCTTCATCTCTCTCTCTTTCTCTCTCCATATCTATATATCTATATATCTATCTATATATATAATATTTCAAGATTCTTGATGTGAAACACTTTCTAAAAGCATAGATGATTATTTTTATTAGAAATGGAGTGGGATATATATATATATATATATATATATATATATATATATATATATTCCAAAAAGTGGGAGCAATTGCCTCAATATAATCAGAAAATGACCGGTAAACAGATGACTGGATACAAATTTAGGAACTAAACACTGCATAGTACCTTCTCCTTTCAGCATCCTTCCACTGATGCTCATGATCTTTTTTTGTTTAAATCATCTCTAGTGTCATGTGTCTGAAATTTTATATGAAAGCAATACAGTCAGGAAAATTAGGCTACAAAAATTTAAAAGGAAAATGAAGTTTGCATGTTTCACACACACACACTCACACACACATATATATTTCTTTTATTTACATTTCAACTTGTCAGTTGTAAGAAAACTTCAAGTACAGAAAAGCACTCAAGAGTTAAATTATATGGAAATTCACTTAAGATGATTTCCTAGTTTTAAGCTCTTACACTTCTCTCTGGATGAGCATGCGAGAGAGGGTGTGGAAATTAGCTTTTGGATGGCATGGGATTGAGAAAGAACAGCTTAGGGAGCAAAGCTCTGAAAAGCAAACTGCTGTCTGCTGTGACATTCACATAAAGGAATATAGACTTCTTAATCCTTTATCCTGGTGTACAGTGATGAAACATCTACTAGGAAATGAAAGTTGTAAAATGCTTACAAATTATAGTTATGGATTGTACAGAAGATGATGAGAAATTTCATTTCAGAAAATTATTTTGCAAAGACTTTTGATCTGATTCTATAAAAGTTGATTTGCAAATGGCAATTATATTTGAGTAAATGAAATGGTTCTGTGCTTTAGGACAATTATGAAATACAAGCAAAGCATTTAACAAATTCAAGATGCTATAGTGGGAGCTGCTGATACTGAAGAAAACTTCAAGGTTCAACATTTTAAGACCAAATGAATATATTCAAACTCTTAAGCTACCTCATCAAAACATAGTGTGAACATGGTAGTCAAAATTAAAATTTTATGAAGCTGTCATGTTTTGGGTGATAACAAAATAATTTAATCAACTATGGAAAGTCAAAATAAATAAAGTGAAAAGTAAGGCAGTATATGAAAACCAGTGTACAGTTCATATTTTCACATTTTCTCCAATTTGCTACTGCCTAAAACAGAACTACAATGAGGAAACTTGGAATTTGAATGATCAATCTGAAGACTAAAGACGTATTTGTACACTGAATTCTTTGAAAACTTGTAAACTTGATAACATCAGAATAACTTTAGGGCCAGCAAGATAGCTCAGTGGTCTGAAGTGCCTGTTTAGAAAAGCTTAGGCAACCACAGGGACCATGATTCAATCACCGGCAACACATACTACACCAGCCCCACCCCCACGGCAGGCTGAGCCAACCATAATAATAAAAAATAAAAATTAAAAAATAAAAATAAAAAAGAATAACTTTTAATAAGATGAATACAATGTGACCTCTAATTACATAAAAATTATAGTTTTGATAGATATCCTACAAAATTCACTCTATTAACTGTTCCCATACTTTATTTATTTATTTATTTATTTATTTATTCATTCATTCATTCATTCATTTATGTATTTGGTACAGGGTCTTACTATACAGTTCAGATTCATAATGATCTTCCTATTTTCAGCATCCCAGCACTGGGATTATAGGCATGATCCACCACTCCCAGAATTGATCACCAGCTCAGAGTGCCCTGGGGGATGAGGCTAACACCATGTGTGTGACTGGGAATCCAACCTGGTCCAAGCACTTCCTAAAGCAGGCACTTAGTCCACTGAGCTATCTTGCTGGCCCTAAGCACTGTTATTCTTAAGTGATTTCTTGTAGAAAGTAATATAATAGCTGTCATTTAGTCTAGAAACTTGATATTGTTGTTTAATAAAATCATACAATATACTAAGCAGAATGTAGCAGCCGGGGTTCAATCCCCAATGTGAGGTATCAGCACTGACCCTGAGGTTGGCTAGGATGGAAATTGAGACTGAGTGTGGTGGCCAGTGCCTGTAATCCCAGTGCCTGGAAGGCTGAAAACAGGAGAATCACTGTGAGTCCGAGGCATGCAGCAAGATCCTGTACACCTTGGCACACCCTATGCCAAATGCATGTAAAAATATGAAATAAACAAATAAAATTATATAATGTATTTCATGATATTTTAATTGTGTTCTGGTTGTTAAATATATTTTTCTATTTCTTTTATTTCAAATCCTACAAGCATATGAATTGAATTAAAATTCCCTATCTAATCATGATATTATATCTTTACAGTCAAAACAAAATCTTCATGAATCACAACAACAATCAAAAATCAGAGGTGATTGGTGAACCATTAATTTAGCTTCAATAATGTACAAGTAATTTAACATACCATAAAATATTGATATAAAAGAAGTAAGTTGACTATACTGAAACAGTATTATAGAATTGCTCTTGACACTTTGCATGTATGTATATGAAGTTTATAATCATGAATAGAAATCAAGCATGTACTATATAGAGAAAAAAAATCTCCCATATTCAGTGGTGGCAAGATTTCAGAAATAAGTGCAACAATTGGTCAATAAGTGAATATTTTATTGTATCTTCCTTATTTCAGAATATACTTAGAATGAGATAAATTTATATTTGTAGTTCTAAACTTCAAATAATAAATTGGTAGATTACATGATGCACTGGCCGTGCAGCTCTTTGTATCTTGGGTTTTAAATTACTTCTTTACTATCTTTATGCAAATAATTAATTCCTCTTTACAAGATATGTGCGAGCTTGTCAAGAAGTGAAACTGAGTTTATATGCTCATAGTAATTGTGTGTTCTCTATGATTTTACACTTTTTCACAAGTAACTCCCTTTCTTGTGATGCATAAATGCTGGGATTTACTTTAACCCCTTTCCCTCTACTATGGAACTGGAGATTGAACTCAGAGTCTTTGTCTTCAGCTATTTTTCCAGCTCTTTAGAAAAACGAAGAGCTGAGGATGTAGTTAGGTGCCAAAGCTCAAAGTCCTGAGTTAGTTGTTCCAAAAATAAAACAAAGCAAAAGCAAAAACAAAAACAAAAAAACAGAAACAAAGAAGAAACACAAAACAAAAACGACAAAAAAAATCTTTTTTATTTTATTTTATTTTTTATTTTTTTTAAAGTTTGAGATAGAGTCTTCCTGAATCTTTAAGTTGCCCAAGCAAAGCTGGGACTTCAGGTGTCTTATCTTTATCATTTATTTTATTTTTTCAGAAGTGTCTACAGGGTGTTTAGGGTCTCAGTACTACATTGGACTCTTAGTGATCCATCTGTTTATAGCCTCCCAAGAGCAGAGATTACAGGCAAGCGATACCATATCCACTCTCACCTGCCCCCCCCTTTTTTTTTCTCTCACCTGCCCTCTTAACATGCCAAAGGGGCAGGGCCAGCACAGTAGGCCAGGGATAGAACCCCCAGCCTTTGTTCCTGCTTACAGGTGCTTTAATCCTCTCAGCTATTTGGCTGGCCCTATCATTTATTTTTAAATTGAACAGATTAATGATTCTTATAGTAAGGTTCTACTTATGAATGCATACTGAGTTGAACATGTCCGTTAACCACTCTCTTTGTAACCTCTTTCCATTCCAAAGCACTTTTCTATATCCTGAGTTCAGTAGAAGACTTACTTATGCGTTAACTTTTAGTTATTATACTTTTTTTTTGTTTTTTGAGTTTCCTCAGATGAGAGATAATATGTGATATTTACCCTTCTAAGTCTGGCTTATTTCACTTACCATGTTGTCCTCTAGTTCTGTTCATTTTGTGCAAATGACAGGATTTCTTTCTTCTTTATAGATTAATCCACTAGGTATAGGTAGTCAGACTTCCTAATAACTGTCATATATCAGTAAAAATCTTGAAGCAAATACACATGGACTTTCATAATATTTTATTTGATTTGTCTTCCTTATTTTTATTTCCATTCAATTATTACAGGGTAGAGAATGTATTGATTTTTTTTCTTTTTTTTGATTTCCATATTTCTCATCTCGGGTATTTGTGCTTCATGGAAGTTTATTTATGACACTGTATAAATAGACATAAAATGAAACAAAAATTCTCCATATCTCTAAGTAGTCTGGGTGAAATATTTGAACTATGAAAGTTTTTTTTTAATGTGTGCGTATGTGGGGGAGAGTTCTTTTTTACTTATCCTTTAAATAAATCTATCTCTATAATGAATCTGATGACAAAAGACTTTTAGAAAAGATATGTTTTTGTAATCTAAGGTAAATTTAAAATTTCTTGGTAACCTTGAAGCAGATTCTACAAATCCTGATGATGTTAACTTGGTAACGTTTAAAAGCAGGAGTGGACCAATTCTATAACCTCCACAAGTAGTTGGGCCCTATGGCCAAGCTATGATTATCTTTAAAGGATAAAAACCATCAACTTTACTTTTCTTGCCATTACAACATAACCTTTGGTATTGATGAATATTGAAGGAATGCATTTTATAAGTTTACACAGACTTGTAAAATACCAAGGTATGGTATTTTAAGGTGGTATGATGTTTTCAGTTCTTCTGGAAAAGTACCCAGTATGGTGGATAGGACCACCAATCCTAACTTTTTGAGGAATCTCTATGTTGATCTCCACGGTGGCTATAGGTGTCTGCACTCATACCAACATGGAAAAGTGTTCATTTCCCCCCCACACACAATTTCTCCAGCATTTGTTGCTGGCTGACATCTTGATGATAGTCATTCTTTCTGGAGTGAGATGGAATCTCAGTGTTGCTTTACTTTGCATTTCTCAAATGACCAATGATATTGCAGTTTTTCATATATTTGCCTGTTTGCTTTTTTAAAAAAAATCTAAGAAGTGTATATTCATCTCAGATCTCCATTTTGGGTTGGATTTTTCAACTTGAGTTCCTGATTTTTTTTTAAATCTTTATATATTCCAGATAGAAGACCTTTGTCAGAGGGACAGTCAGACTAAGTTATTTCCCAATTTGTGAATTTTCATTTTAATCTGCTGATGATTTCTTTGTAGTGAAGAAACTTCAAAAAATAAGATTACAGTTGTTTGGTCTTTGAAGTTCTTCTCTTGTAGTTTTGTTTTCTTTCATGAACTCTCTATCTGCCCCTATGTCTTTAAGACTTCTACCTGCATTTTCCCCCAGAATATTTGGTGTTTTTCTTTTAATGTTTAAATCTCTGATCCATTTTGAGTGTAGTTTAGTGCATGGTGACAAATATGGGTGTAATTTTAGCCTTTGGCATGTGGAAAGTCAGTTTTTCTAGCACCATTTGCTACAGAAGCTATCTTTCTTCCAATAAAATTATTTGGCCACTTTGTCAAAGATAAGGTGACTGAGTGTGTTTATAGTTGTGTGAATATCATATAATATGTCCATTTATCTTCAGGTGTATTTTTATTTGCTTTTGCAGTACCAGGGATTGATCTTAGGATCCTGTGCTTACCAAGCAAGTGCTTATTCTACTGAGCTATCTCTTTGACCTTTACAGGCCTATTTTTATTCCAGTACCATGATGATTTTATCACAGTAGCTTTATAGTATGATTTCAGGTCAAGGATTGTGATACTTCAGCATTTCCTTTGTTTCCCAGAATTGCTTTGATATTCTGAGTCTCTTTTAGTTCCACATGAATATTAGGAATATTTTCTTTAGCTGTAGGAGTGATACTAATCATATTTTAACTGGGATTGCATTGAATCCATATAATAATTTTCTTTATAGCAGCACGTTTTTGTCATAGCTTATTCTTAGAAGCAACGCAAATGCCTACCAACTGAGGAGTTGATAAAAAAGATGTGATATTTTTTCACAATGGATTATTTTTCTGCTATTTTAGACAATAGATTATTTTTCTTCTATAAAAAAGAATAAATTTGAAACTTTTATTGGTAAATGGATGCAGCTAGAGATCATACTGTTAAGTAAAATAAATCAGACCAACATGAGCAAATATATTATCTACTTATATGAGACAATAAATTCTGAAGGGCACAATAGTTATTGGGCAAGAGAATTAGCCTGTTCAAAAGGAGAGGATTACTGAATTGAGGTGAAGAGTAGAGGGATTGGAGGAAAGAGATATATATGTATGAATGTAAGAGGAATGGATTGTATGTATATATTGTGGATTTCTGTTGGTTTGTTGGAAGGAGCAGTTGGTAATTTATTTAGTCTCCTTTTCTCAATTGTTTATAATTTTTTCATCTTAATTTCATGTGAATTTCTTTGTTTATTTCTTCTTCTAGTTTTGCATGTATATATCTGGTGCTATCAACAACTAATTTGAAGACACTATGCAACACAATATGTGAAATTAATATTATTTTGTTTAGTAAACTTCTGTATCATTTGTAATTTTTCTGTTTAAAAGCTATCTTGTTCTCTATTAAACAAATAAATATTATGGCCAGCGAGATAGCTCAGAAGACACAGCAACTGAGGTTCTATCTCTAGCATGTGGTGCTGGCCCTATCCCAGGGCATGATGTGGGCATGGTGTCACATATTTGTAATCTCAGAGCTATGGAGGTTGAAAAGCGGGAGGATCATTACAATTCTGATTTGTGTAGTGAGACCCTGTAGGCCCTGTACTAAATATATAAAACAAAATAAAATTAAATTACAATTAAAAAAATAAAATACCAAGAACTATGTTATCCTAGTGCTCAATTGCAGCTATTCCTCTTAAACAACTTCATGGCCCCATGACCAATTTCATTTGATTTTTAGACATACAGTGCATAAATATGTACTTAGTCTTGAATGTACTGGTTGAAATGTATGAACCATTGATAACAAAGTAAAATAAACATCTGGTGAAAATGTTTTTTTCAAGAAAAGGCAGAACAGCTTTGAGTAAACTAAAACAGGGGTGAACTTTGAAAACATTCAAAGTACTTTCAGCATGGCACAACTTTTATTTAAATAGATATCTGAGATGAACAATATCTAGAGTATGATGAAGAAAATAACTAACATAGATAATGCTCAATAGTCATTCACTACAGGAGTATCCGTTTTAGCCATCTGGTGGTAGGGAAGCACTAGCTGTTTTTCACAGTGATATAACATGATATGTGTTTACAAAATGTAGGCCAGATAAAAGGACAGGTAAAACGGGAGGTGGTAATGTTTATGTGTAAAATATAAATCATACATACCAACTACCATAATTGATATTGCAAAAACCTTCACATTGTAACTGGAAGAACAAAGAAGACATGAATCAGATTATGGAACATGCCCATCCGTATTTTATAAGAATTAAAGTTGTAAATTCCAACACTAATGAACAAAAAAAGAAATATGTTAACTGTATTGTTTTTTATTTAATGGTTTTGATTCTGAGGTGATTAACAATTTCTATAGCATACTGAAAGAGTAGAAAGATTGTGTCTAGAAGTGTACATGTAAATCACTACACAGTTCATCATAAATTGAAAATATTTAAATTGATATTTATTGAATAGCTACTTCCTACTTTTCACAGAGAAATGGGTTGGAGAAAACTGCAATAATGTAAAACAGAAAAATAGCATAAAAATTAACGTTTATAACAACTGTCTTGTACTAAACTATAAATGGAGAGTACTTTTGGTAACAAATGAAAGTCTTTAATAATCCTTTCACACAGTTTGATTTGGAAATTGCATATTAGTTTGAAAGTTATTGAAGTTGCATGTTCAACAAAACAGTATTGAATGTTCGCTGTTTTTATTCTACATATAAGAAAACAGTTTGGATTCAGTGGAAATACTGGCTCTGTCTAGCAGCTACCAGTGTCAGGGTATGGTTGCTGCATTCAGGTCAGAAGGAGATCAACAAATGAAGTTAAAGCCAGCAGGAAACATACTGAGTGTTACAAGATGAACAAACTGGGTTCCGACCTCACAGCCAGAAGTTCAGAGGAACTAAAGGTGATTGCTTGCTAGGATTATCCACTACCCAACTGTAAAGCTATGGATGGCTTGCTGGGATCAATAAACACAGAACTGGATTGTGTCTGCCAACTGTTTCTACCAATGACAGCATAGACATAGATTGAAGTGGAATTTTTTTTTCCTTTTTCCGCCACCTTATTTCTGAATTCTTTCTGTTCTATTTCTCTAATATTCCTGGCTAAAAACATTAAAATTTTCTCATTTGAGAGTAAAATCAACATTTTGAGGTCTTAGTATATAAAATTTTGTGATTTGTTTTAGATTTTGTTATGTAGCCATAAATTCAGTTCATATGGTAAAAGTGGTTAGTAAACATTTACCACAGATATCAATTTTATAGGCTGCATATATTATTGTTATGGCCAGTTGTTCTAATGTAAGGTAACATAACTGCACTATTCCATTGTTTTTGCTGGTATGTTAAGATCAAGCCATATTGTAGACCAGTGCTAAATAATCAGGGACCAACTAGGCTGCAACTTCTCATCTCCATAAATTAAAAAGGTAAGATCCTGCAAAAGATTCAAAAACCTAAAAGATAGCTACACCTAGAAGACTTCTCTGAGTAGTAATTTTTAAAAGATTCTACATGCTAGCAATAGTGTCACCTATTATAAGCAATTTGCAAGAATGAAACCAGGAATTAAACTAAACGAAATAAGAAGCAAAGTGAGAAAATGCTCAAGATGCAGTCTCACACTTACAGTTCACCCAAGAGAAACCCATGGACAATGAGACTGGACAAGTTGAAAGTCACCAAACTAGATTCACTGAAGTGGTAACAGTGGAAGTAGCAAAAGAGATGAATTAGGCTTTAGAAACAGTAAAATCTTTAAAAAAATGTTTCAAATAACCACAGAGAGGGTGATCACAATGAAAGATGTGATTACTGACTATAGATTAGATACAGATTGAAAAAATACTGAGCTAGCAGGCTTGCATCACCAAAGCGTCGTGTGCCACACAAATCTTTATGTCATAAAGGACATATTGCTGTTTTGCTGCCTCCTTCCAAATCTCATGCAAAATATCTCTAAAGTCTTAAACTACGATTGAAAAGGACAGAGGACATCAGGAAATATAGCTAATTTGACTCACTGTCCATTAATTGCCAGGAAAAGCCAAGAAACTAGTAGTAAAACCTTGAAATTAACACAATGTAGAAAAACAAAAGTATACTATTAGTTTATTGAGATTTTGCTATTTGTGTTACCACTGTAGAGGCCACTGACAATTTGAAAAAAAAAGGGCTTAACAGAGTTGATGAAGGATAGGAAAACATGCTGAAGTGGATTTGAGAATGTTGGATCGGAGGGATTTCAGACAACATGCTTTTTAAGAACGGTGAAATAATGACCTTTCACAAATTGATAATAATAAAACAGAACCATACAAATAAATTAATAGAACTGAAACTTTTAATTATATAGGACAAGAAGAAGTTTGCTGGATAATATGTACTCCAGATAGAAAGGGCTCTGATCTGGTATGTGTGTGGGGCAGATATGAAGGAGCAGGCTACGTGTATAAACAGAGTTTGACCCCCCACAGAGTGGAAAAGTAGAACATGGGAAAAGGTGAGGACTAGCATTGTGATGTGCTGGTATTTGTCTGCGCAGTATTCCAGCAGATTGCTCCAAGCAGAAGCAGGGAGACATCAGCTAAGAGAAAGCCTGTGGTAGAGATGCTCAGTGTTTGGAGAAAGGATGCAAAATGAGTGAAGACTGTCTAGAGAATGAGAGAGTGAACAGACCTGGGATGTCAGTGCTGTTTCCTGGCAACTTTACAGAACCTCTTTGTTTTCACAGCTATAGTCTATAAAATAAATAGTTTTTCATTAGCCTCATTTTTAATTACAAGGCATGTTACTTGGTAGGGAATTTGCATCTTCTTAAAAAAGTCTTCTATTAGATTACACCAGCAGCAAAATGCCCTGCTAGGTAGACAGAAGCCAAATCCCCTGGAAGTCATTTACAATGATCTCTGTGTAGCAATAGTTCAAATTTAATAATATGCTCATGACAAAACTCATAACCTAAATCTGAAAGCCTTTCAAAAACACTTAGTAAGGTGAAGGCATAAGTGCAGTCCTAATTACAAACTGTAGGGAGTTACGTTGAGATTAAGATATCTCATCAAAAAATATTTTTAGAGTAAGTGCAAGCCAAATCTCCACTCCACGAATTGGTGTTGGCCTCCTTATTGCTTCACCAAAGCATGCATAGCTGGAGGTGCACATATTCATTAAGCATCCTGCAAAGAAAAGCAGTTCAACATATAATGAGTGCATACTGAGATGAATCAGTTATTGGCACCAACCGCAAGCCCAAGCATATGCATCTGGTTTTATTTTCATTTTTTAAAATTTTGCATTTCTCTATTCTACTCACTAAATTGTATTCTTTTATCAGGCTACATTCCATGCTTGGCTTAGAAACAAGACACAATATTGTACCTGTGTATTCATAATTGAAACACAGAGTAATACTAATCACTCCTCATTTGGGATTATATTTTTAAGAAATAATGACTTGAAAGTGAGAACAGGATTGAATGAATGTGATAACAAAGTACTCCAATAAATATACTCAACTGCCCAACATAAAAGAATGGAAACGTTCATATTTGTAAATTGCATGTCTTATTTTCCAAAATAAAGCATATTTTTTTCAAGTAAATATCCTGTATCATTGTAAGGAAGGCACTTATTTTTCAGTCACTGGTGTGTAAAATCTGAGGCAACATTCAGTGTACTTCAAGTATATATTTGTATCTGTTTGGAGAGGTATGTGGCTTTTATGTCTTTCTGGATTCAGTTTTCATTTTCATTAGGGATGATGAATTTAACATCAACTAAATATGTTACTTGACACATGGAAATCACCTTTTGTGAAGTATGATTTAAAAATTTCCCTTAATTTTTACTGTGTTACCTTATCATATAACAATGCTTTTTATATTTTGAATATTAATTTTTTTGATTCTTTTAAAAAATCTTTTAGTATGTGCTTATAATTTATACTTTTTTCATAGCATCTTTTAATAGACATGCTTTCACATATTCTAATTTATAAATACTTTTAATTTTAGTGTGCTCTTGATTGAGCTTATAAATAATATCTCCTCTAATATTGTGTATATATTTGTCTTTATTACTTGTATTAGTATGTAAATTTAGATATATGGATTATTTGAATTTTTTTTCCTCTATACTTTGTGTCAGAATTGTTGTCAGTATCAGCCATTTGGATGAGTTATGGTCATTGCTTGACCAGTTTGTTCTTTGTGAAAGCCTAGGAGAATGTTTTCTCTCTAGGTGACTCTCTGTAGGTACACTGTATATCTTCAACCCCTTTTCTCTGTAGTCCCATAATCTCCTTGAACATGAGATTTGAGAAAGCACTGTACTTTGTGTCAGAAGTCAGAATACTTTCATTTCTTATGGATGGCCTAATATCAGTAGCCTACTGGCAGAGTTATTCTATAAAACAAACTACCAGTTAAACCAGCATCCTAATGAAATAAGGGTCAGTTAGCTTGCAAAGCTGTCGGTCTATACCTGTGGTTGTTGTACCAGCCAGAGTTTTATTAGAGGAACAGTTATAACACAAGGTGTACAACTATGTGAGAAATGACAAGATTGACTTACTATGGATGGCAAGAGTTGGATAAGGAAGCTCTCAGAGTATATCTGCACACTGGAGACTGAAGGATTCACCCCATGTTCTGGAGCTTTCTGCAGTGATCTACGCAAGTCTGTATCAGGAGACCAATGGGTCTGTGAGTGAAGGCTAATGAGGCTACACTAGAAGGCTGAAGGATCAAAGGCAATGGCCAAAGTGTCAGTGCTAGAAGTCAGGAGAAGACATTCAAGCTCACTTGATGGAAGGCTCCATGCTTCCTCAATTACCTTTTATATCTTTTAAGTGATAAACCACTCTAGGATGGGGACTCAATGCCCTAGGATGTAGAATTGCTGAGCTAATTTAGCTAAGCTTTTAAATATTTTTTTTTATTTTTAAGGAGATTACAAATTAGAATTAAAACAGGAAAAAATACAGGTGATACAGAATTTCACTTAACAAAGTAATATGAATTTCACAATGCTTGTAATACATAGTGTTGTCTTCCAACCAGTTATTCATATTACCAGATACATGCAAGTAACATTGCAAGAATAAAGCAAGACATCTATAAGAAATTAAGAAGAGAAAATTGCAAACAATTGAAAACAGAGATGAAACGAGTTAAAATATTAACTGCTCCTTTCCAGACATCAACAGAAATCTACAGTACAGTTGCCCAAACCATCCTACTTACATACATAGATAAATATTTTCACCCACTCCCTCTCTTATCCTTCTCCTTAACTAAGTAACTCTTTCCTTTTGAATAAGTTCATTTCCCTTTTGAAGTGTCTATTGAATCCTTTGGATTCCATTTTTCTCTTTCAGGTTCTTACACTAAGGAGACAATATGATGTTTTTACACATACATCTGATTTATTTCACTTAAGAATATGTTCTCTAGTTTTATCCAATTGCCAAAAGACCCAAATTTATCCTGTTTTATAGCTGAATAATATTTCATCGTGTACAAATACCATGCCCTCTTTATCCATTTTTCATTTAATGAGCATCAGTTTTGTTTCTAGGATTTAGCTATCACAGATTGTGCTGCTATAAACATGGGTAAATATAAATTTTCATAGAATGAAACTTTCAGTTTTTGTGGGAAAATACTCAAGAGGGGACTGGCTGGTTTGATCAGTTTCTCCTATCCTAGCTTTTTAAGGAATTTCCACATTGAGCTCCACAGTGGTTGTTCCAGGCTGTACTCACACCAGCTTTCTCCACAACCTCTCCAGATTTGTTATTGGCTGAGTTCTTGATGTTAGGCATTCTTTCCAGGTGAGATGCAATCTCAATGTTGTTTTAATTTTCATTTCTTAAATGACCAATTATGTTGAACATTTTTTCATGTTTCTTGCAATTTGTACTTCTTCCTCTAAAAAGTATATATTTATTTCAGATGCTCATTTTGGGTGTGAATCTTTACATTTGGGACCCTGATACTTTTTAATTATTTACATGTTCTAGATCAGCCGTTCTCACCCTGTGGGTCATGACTCCGGTGGGAGTTGAATGACCAAAGCACAGGGGTCGCCTAAAGCCATTCCAAATCATAACTGTAGCAAAATTACAGTTTTGAAGTAGCCACCTATTATGGTATATGTCTAGTTGTCCACCCAAAGCCTCATGTAGTCATTGGGCGGGGACCTCTAGAGTTTGAGACTTGATCCATGATCCCTGGGATTATGGGTTTTAGTACTGATGGGATTATGGGTCGAAGTACTTCTGGGATTATGGGTGTAGCTTAAGGCAGGGGCTAAGGAGGAGAGCCTGAATGTAATATAAAGAGAGACAGAGAGACAGATTTGAGCTGTTGCTGCTGCTCTGCTGCCCTGATTGATTGGCTGCCTCTGCCACCATTTTGTTGCTGTTCCGCTGCCATGAACTGGATACTCTCTGCCCTGTTCCACTCAACTTTGGGCCAGCCAAATATGGACTGAAACCTCCACGAACTGTGAGCTAAATAAACCTTCGCTTCCTTCATTTTGAGTGTCGGGTATCTGTCCCAGCAATGAGTAAAAAGTGACTAAGACACCACCAAAATTATTTTTTGGTTTGGGTCATCGCAACAGGAGGAACTGTATTGTGGAGTCATGGCATTAGAAAGGTTGAGAACCACCATTCTAGATATAAGGCCTTTGTAGGAGGGATAGTCCACTATAAACTTTTCCCAGTATGTGATTTCTTTTTTTACTGAGTTGGAGATTTGTTTTGAAGTGTAGAAACTGTTTAAAAAGATAAGATCCCAGTTGTTGATTCTGTGAAGCATTTCCCATGCAGTTTGTTTGTTGTTCATGAACTCTTTACCAAACCCTATGTCTATAAGATTTCTACCTCCCCTTTCCTCCAGAAGATTTAGTGTATCTGTTTTCATATTAAATTTTTGATCCATTTAGACTGTAGCTTCATTCGTGGTGATAGTCATTGGTTAAGTTTTAGTCTTTGGCCTGTGGAAATACAGTTTTTCTAGTGTCATTTATTAGAGAGACTACCTTTCTTCCACTTAGTCTGTTTAAACCCTTTATCAAAGATAATATGGCTGAGTGTGTTTTTCCAGTTATATCTTCATCTTCTAATTTGTTCCATTGTTCCTCATATCTCCCTCTATGCCATAACCATGCTGATTTTATCACAGTAGCTTTATAGCATAATTTCAGGTCAGGGATTATGATATCTCCTGTCTTTCCTTTGTTCCCCAGGATTATTTTTTATATTCTGAGTCTTTTCTAATTCTAAATGAATTTGAGCAAAGTTTTCTCTAACTCTGTGGGATATACTAATGTTATTTTAATTAGGATTTTACTGAATCTGTATCAAAGTTTTGAGATTGTGGCCATTTTCTCAATGTTGGTTCTTCATATTTAGGATCATGTGATATTTTCTTTTTTTAATCAAATCTTTTTCAGTCTTTTTTATCAGAGTACCATAATTTTCACTGTGTAAATATTTTACATCTTTTGTGAGATTGAAACCTAAGCATTTCATACTTTTTTTGCTATTATATAAAGTGTGGTTTTCTTAATTTTTCTCTCAATATGTTCATTCTTTGTGTACCAAACTGCTACTAATTTTTGGATGTTTACTTTGTATGCTGCTCTGAATTTTGTGATTAAATCTATAAGACTCTTGGTAAAGTTTTTGGGGTTCTCCATGTAGAATATCACATCACCTGCAAATAAAGATAATTTCACTTCTTTTCCAAACTTTATTCCATTTATTTCTTTCTTTTGTCTATTCCTCTTGCTAGTGCTTCCAGAGCCATATTGAAAAGGAGTGGAGATAGTGGACATCCTTGTGTTATTTCTGATTTTAAAGTGAAGGTCTTAAGTTTTACCCATTTGTTATGATGCTGATTGTTGGTTTCTCATAGATGGCTTTCATCAGGTTGAGATATAGACTATTCCAATTCTCTGTAGGATTTTTACCATGAATGAGTGCTGGACTTTGTCAAAAGCTTTTTCTGCATCTATCAAAATGATCATGCGGTGTTTTTTGTTTGTTTGTTTGTTTGTTTTTCTTGGTTCTATTGATGTGGTGCATTGCATTTATTGATTCGCATATGTTAAATTATCTTTGCATTCCTGGAACAAATCCCACTTGATCATGATACATAATCTTCTTGATGATTTATTGCCTTCTCTCTGCTAGAATTTTAATGAAGATTTTTGTATCTATATTCATTAGAGAGATTAGCCTGTAGTTTTCTTTTTTAGCGGGCTCTTCCTCTGGTTTTGGAATCAGAACAATACTTTCTTCCAGGAATGAGTTTGGAAGAATAGCTTCTCTTTCAATTTCATTGAAGAGTTTGAGAAAACTTGACATTAAATCTCTAAATTTCTTGTAAATTTTGCTGCAAATTCATTGAGGCCTGAGCTTTTCTTTGTTGGTAGCTTTTTCCCCTATATTTTGAATTTTGTTTTTCATTATTGGGTTATTCAGAGCTTTCATATCATTTTGACTCAGTGTAGGCATTCCATCTGTATTTAGGAAACCACCTCTTTCCTCTGCATTTTCCATTCTATGAAAATAAAGATTTTGAAAGTAGGTATTGATGATCTTCTGAGTTTCTCTAGGGTCTATAGTGATTTCACCCTTTTCATTCTTTATTGAGTGAATTTGGAGGGGTTTTTCCCCCTTTTTTGATTAGGTTTGCTAGTGGTTTATCAATTTTGCTTATCTTTTCAGAGAATCAACTCTTCAATTCATTTATTCTTTCTATTGTTTTCTTCATCTCCAATGCATTAGTTTTTGTTCTAACCTTTATACTGTCCTTCCTTCCTTAAACTTTGGGCTTGACTTGCTCTTCTTTTTCTAGGAGCTTGAGGTGCAGCATAAGATAATTTATTTGGGCTTGTTCTGTTTTCCTGATGTGTGAATTTACTGCTATAATAATTCCACTTAAGATAGCTCTCATTGCATCTCACAGGTTTTGGTAATATATACCTTCATTTTCATCTGATCATAAAGATTTTTAAAAATTTCTTCTGCAATTTCATCTGTGACTCACTAGTTGGTTAGGAGGTTGTTATTTGGTTTCCATGTGTTTATGATGTATTTATAGTTTCTTTTGTCAATAATTTCCAGCTTTATTGAATTGATTTCAGATTGTATGCATAGGACAATTTCAATTAATCCCTTTCCATTTACTTAAGAGTAAATATGTGCTAGTAAATGCTCTCTTGTGGAGAAGGTCAAGTGTACAGCTGAGAAAATGTGTACTATCTTGTTGGGTGAAACACTCTGTAAAGGTCTATGAAGTCAATTTCTTCACAAGTTTGGTTCAATTCTGTTATTTCTTTGTGGATTTTTTTTTTTTTTTGTCTCCTTGATCTGTCTCTTTGACAGTGGCATGTTGTAGTCTCCCATTACAATTGTTTAACTACTCATTTGATTTTTCATGCCTGCTAAAATTTGTCTAATTATGAGTGTGCTACTATACTGGGTACAATATATATTTATAAATATTATCTCTTCCTCTTACAATTTTCCCTTATGAAAATAAGTGTGTAGCAACCTCCTTTACCTCTTTGAGAGAATTTTTGTTTAAAGATTATATTTTCAGGCCGGGCGTGGTGGCTCACGCCTGTAATCCCAGCACTTGGGAGGCTGAGGCAGGAGGATTGGTGCGAGTTCGAGACCAGCCTGGGCTACAAAAGTGAGCTCAAGGCCAGCCTCAACTGCATAGTGAGACCCTGTCTCAATAAGACAAAAAAAAAAAAAAAAAAAAGATTATATTTTCATCAACAAGAATAGCTATCCCTGCTTTTTTCTGATTTCCTGTGGCATGGAGGATTGTTTTTCATCCTTTGAATTTTCGTCTGTGAATTTCCTTTTAAGATAAGTGTGTTTCTTGTATGCAGCATATTTTTAGACTTTGTTTCTTAGTCCATTCAACTAGTGTGTTTCTTTTCATTGGTGAACTGAGCCCTTTTACATTGATGGATATTACTGGTACATATTGTTTTATCTTTGTCATGCTATTTTCCTTTCATAGTTTCTGTACTTTCTACCTAATTTTAATTACTTGCATTGTTTGATTCCCTCTGTTTTTCTTGAAGCTGTGATCACTTTTGTCTCTTTCTACAATATCTGCCAATGCTCTTTGTAAAGATCTTTCCATACTTATGTATTTCTTCAGTTGTTCTTTGTCATGGAAAGATCTCATTTTGCCACTGAATTTGATAGATAGTTTTGCAGTGTAAATCAATCTGCTTTGCAAGTTATTTTCTTTCAGGACCTGAAATAATTCACTCCAAGCTCTTCTAGACTTTATGGTTTGTGTTGAGAAATCTGCTGTGATTCTGATGGGCTTTCCATTGTAGGTGGCCTATTTCTTCTCTCTAGTGGCTTTTAATATTCTATTCTTTTGCTGAATTTCTTAGTTCTTCATTATTATGCATCTTGGTGTAGATTTGTTGTGATTATGGCTGTGTTGAGCTCTGTATGTCTCAATTGTCTGTATGTCAGTTTCTTTTCTTATGTTTGGAAGCTTTTCTGCTAATGCTTCTGCAAATAGTCTTTCTATGTCATTGGTGTGGTCTCCTGCCACTTCATTGACACTTCTTACTTTTACATTACTTTTCTTTGCATTGTCTTATAGCTGACAAATTGTCATTTTTTGGGTCCTTGTTAGTTTTAAGAGATCTTTTACTTCACGTTCATTAGCTACACCACTGTCTTTGAGGTGTGAAAGTCTACAGTTTCATTCAAAAGTTTTTGCCAGCACTCTATGGAGTTGTTGATTTACTGGACCTCTGTTTCTTTTTCTTTTTTTTTTTTTTTTGTCTTTTTGAGACAGGGTCTCGCTATGCAGTTGAGGCTAGCCTTGAGCTCACTTCTGTAGCCCAGGCTGGTTTCGAACTTGCACCAATCCTCCTGCCTCAGCCTTCTGAGTGCTGGGATTACAGGCGTGAGCCACCACGCCCAGCTTGGACCTCTGTTTCAATACGTTTCGTACAATCTAATTCTTTCAGATATTGTTTGACCAGTGCTTTCATCATATTTCCATCTGTGTCTTCTTTAGTTGTGCTAAGTAATTGTTTCATGGTTGTTGTCCTTTGTTTTTGGACCTGAAAGATTATTTTTTAGACATTTGTGAAGCTCCCAGTAAGCACCAAGAGTCCTGCAGGCCACGCAGAGTCTGTCAAATGTCTTAAATGGTTCCAGCTCTCCTGTGTCCTGCAGGCCACTCAGAATCCTAAGTTCTTAAAAGTTTGGACTGGATCCAGCATCAGCTCCATTCCTGTGATGGAGCTTAAGGAAGATCAGAACTTACCAGAATCTCATAGGCTGCCCAGAGTCTGCCAAAATTGTTATATGGCATCTGGAAAGCTCCATGTCTACATGCACTTGGTATTTTAATTTTAACTTCTCAAATTGACACAGTGTATCAATCATTACAATTGAACTGGGTGAGTTTTGGCAGTAAGCCCAGGGTCAAATGATATATAAATGAAAAGACTATTGTGATGGTCTGGTGTTTGTGTGTGTGTGTGTGTGTGTGTGTGTGTGTGTGTGTCTATTGCCCTAACACTATGAATATATCACAATATTTTTATTCTATTAGTGTGCAATTAATAGATTCTTTGATCTTAAATGTTTATTAAATTTACAGTGTAACCATAACTTTGACTTGATATATTAATCTTCATAGTAATATATCTGAGGTTGAACTTTATGAGACTTAATTTTAAATTCAATAGCCCATAGTGTTGAGCTACTTGGCTAAACAATATTTTAAGCGTTGCCTGAAGATGCTTCAAATATATGACAAACATTTTACTTAGCAGACTCTTAGTAAAGCAGATTACTCTTTTCATATGGATGAGCATCATTTAAGTAGCACTGTGTATTAAGTGAAAAGACTGATTTTCCTAAGAAAGAATGACATTTATGTCTGTGTAAGTGTGTGTGTGTGTGTGTGTATGTGTGTGTGTGTGTGTGTGTGTACATTGGAAAGTGTAAAACAAGAAAAATTTCTGCAAAAGGTAGTCTACTGCCCCATTTTGGTCAAAAGATCCAGCAGCTCTACTGTTTACTTCAAGAGTGAAGATGCTGTTTGTATCCTTTGCTGTCCCACAGCATAGGGCCCTAGGGTATTGATTGAGTCAAGAATCACTGCCATTCACAGATTGCTCTTCTGTGGAAACACGGCTCTGGCTTTGTAATTGACCTGGAGTAGACAGACACTAGCTGCTTGAGACTGAAACTATCCATGACTGATGAGTACTGTTGACACCAGCAAGCATACAATTGGTTATGGATAATAGCACTTCATGATGAAGTTATAATGATGGGGTCACACAAGGCCTTTAACACATGAATAAGTTATACGAATATGTAGCCCTAGTCACTGAAATTTCTAGCCTGCCCTCTCTCTCATATTACACTGTGACTACAAGGAAAAAGGCTTAGTATAAGTTGATAGGCAGAAATGGTTGAGAGCAGGAGGTTCTGCCCAACAGGCAGGCTACACTTACATATCACAGCTGTGGCATGATGGCCAGATTCTAAGGCATGTGGCAAAATAAAATACTCCAAGTAGGGAGTTTTCAAGCAGTACACATAAACGTTCTTTTTCTTTGTTTATTTGTGTAAATGCATGCATGTATGTGTGTGTGTGTGTGTGTGTGTGTGTGTGTGTGTGTGTGATTATGATCACTGCTTTCTGCTCAAAATGTGTTATTAGTTTTACTTTTTTAGAAAAGTGCTAATCATCCAGGTTTTATTTATGCTTTGCAGTCCTTACAAAGGGAGACAGTATGATATTTACATATATGGGCTTCATTTATTTCATTTATAAATGTAGCCTCTGGTTGCATCCACTTACCTACAAGATTGTCTTTCTTTGTAGGTGAGTAATATTCCAGTTTATACAAATACCACATGCTCTTCCGCAGGTGATGGATCTATTAGGCTTGTTTTGGTTGTTTCCAAGATTTGGCTATGACAAATTGTGCTGTTATAAATAGGAGTGCACAAATATCATTAAACCTGAAAGGTATAATATATATAATAAAACAGAAAAAAAGCTGAACATAAGGATTAAATAATGAAGATGAGGGAAAGGTGAAAAGACAGAGAAAATAATGAAGGGGAAAATCATCTAAGTATATATGCAGGATTGCTGAGAGAATATTACTGGTAATTTTCATCAGTATTTTGGAAATAGCAGTTAATATTTAGAATTTTCACTTTAACTATGTCTTTGTGTGCCAATATCTATAATCTAAGCAAATACATAAAGAACAAAAATATGTAATAAAAAACAATGGTTCAATATCTCTCATTTGGTCTTCTAAATGTGTGTTGTTTCTAATGTCTTACCAATTATTATTCTATCCTCTTTAAATAAACTTTTAAAAAGTAAAAAAAGAAAAATATTAAGGTTTACTGAAAGCATGTGTTAGTATTAAATTGTATGTTCAGTGCTGCATAACTATATGTGTTAATCTGAGCAACAGATTTGACAATAAAAATGGATCATATCACAACCATTGTTAAATTGCTATTCATGCTTTGAAAATCTGTAACATATATATTTTGTGTGTCACTCTGTTCCTGTTATTTGTTTTGCTTTTGTTGATGCTCTTCAAAGAAAAATAAAATAAATTCTTTGAAAAAGAAAAATGCTAACCATTTCAAATATTTTTGTTGTATAGAAATAATACCTGAATATTACCACCTATAAATTCATATTCGTTCAAATATTAATATAAATAAAATTAGTCTATGATCTTTCCCTTGTTTTTTCTCTCCCAAACTTCCTATAGTACATAGAGTACACAGCATCATTTCAGCAGACATTCATCCTTTGCTCTGTTCTTTTATAAGCTTAAAAAAGAGACTGAAACACATACCTTCACAGTAATAACTTCCCACAACTATTTGCACCAGTGCCTACTGACCACTTGATGAAAGCCATCATAGAGGTGAGTAACATCTGGTCATAACATCCTTCCCTTCTGAGGTCTAAACACCTTTGTGGACATAACAAGTAATAAAAGGGGCAAGAGCAAAAATAAATAAGCACCTCTTCATAAGAAGAGTTGAAAGATGAGTACCCTTTTGAAGTGTGTGAAATGCTCCATTCTAGAAAATGCAGAAAATACACTGGCAGTGAAAGTGCAAATGGGTTTGGGGAAATAATTACTTTAGCCTTTGCTTTGTTTATCCACCAGATTTATTGCCACTGACTTCTTTTTGCACTCAAGCTTACTCCAGAAATACCTCCTTTTATGTAGAGAAAACAATGGAGAGACAAAAAAAGGTCAATGTGTGAAATCAAAGTTCTTATTGTTGTGACTTTAGACACAAATAAAAGGAAGGACACTTTTTTCTCTAGCCCAGTGATAATTTCTTACAGTAAAATTCAGATTTATTGTTTAGATGTAGGTATCACTTGGCTCCTTTCAATGAAATCAAATGTCATATATAGACAATATTTCTGCTCTGCTATTTATTTTTTTTAAATCTGGTTATGTTTCAGAGTCATATTTGAAGTTATGAACTTTAATTGACAGGAACCAAACAGTCACAACCAGTGAAATAAGTTTCCACAGCAAAAAGACACTAGTGGTCTAGTGGTTAATGTATCCACATCAAATTACAATCTTGAAATTCAAGAGTTCCAAGCTTCCTTAGGTACTGAGTAATTATCTTATGGTGAAGATATACTATTATTTTCTTTTTTGAAATAAATTTGAATTTTCTAAGCATTATAAAGTATCATTAGCTTTATATAGAGGCTTCCTTGCTACTTATGTTAGTTATTATCTTCTTGTTGCCTGTATTGATAGCAAGAAATGTACAGGGAAATAGAAATTTCATTTAATTAGAAATATAAGCAGCCAGCACAGATATTGTTAAAAAAAATCCTTTAGCATCATTTTTTGAAGTGTACAGGCCAAATCCCACTGTAGTAAAACTGATTTTCTGAAAGATAGACACAGGTTTCTTTAAGACAAGAAAGACTCATGGAAAACATTTAGATTTGGCTAACACCTCAGACTTATGATTCATAAGCAGTTTTTAAGTAAAAAGATATTAATTCCTTGCTATTAGGCATTCATCATAAAACTAAAGAGATGATAGTAATTAATTTCTCTTATGACTAATGATTATGGCTTTGGCTGTGGTAATTCAAATTGATCTTTGAAGTTCAGTGTAATATATTATTTTTCAAAGGTAAAGGATCTCTTATTAAATATTTATTTACTGCTTTGTATAGCTATAAATCTAAGTGAGGAGCTGATGTTATTTTTTCCATTAAGATACCCATGTAATATTCAGATACGTGTAGAAAATGTGTCCTTTGTATCACCAAGAATCACAGATTTCAAGTATCCCATCTCAGGTGCAAAACTGGTTTGTGTGATATTATTGAACTTCTCCCAAGTTGAGTTATCAGAGATAATACAATTATATACAGGAAAACAAGGGGTACAATAAAGAGAAATAGCACATTTCATATCTAGCAAATTTTCTAGAATTTATATATATGATTTCTGGGATTTACTTTTTAGTTTAAAACTGACGTCAAAGATTAGTTAACATTTTTAAAGATGTAAACACAGCACCACAACCTAAATCAGCTGTGAATATTGCATTATATCTTCGCCTATATTAATGTTTCAAATTATCTTTCTATAGTTTTACCTATCTGAGTAAAGCCTAGACATTTGATAGTATTAGACGTAGAAAAATTCTTATGAAAACTTAGATGATTGGAGTAAGTTCCTGCCACAATTTTGCCAGTAGTAACTCAAAAATTTATCTTTCTCTCCCTTTCAACTGTGACACTCTCAAAGTCACTTTTTAAGTACCATTTCTTCCTCTGTACTGAATCAAAAGGAAAAACAAACCCAAAGTTAAGTCCTTAAGTTTTAACTAATAAAAATTAAGCAGGGGCAGGTGAGAAAGCTCAGTGGACTAAAGCACCTGCTTAGGCAAGCTTAGGCAAGCTCAGGGACTGTGGTTGGAATCCCAGCACCACAGGCCAAGCCAGCTCTGCCTCCAGGGCAGGCTGAACCAGCCAGAGTCTTGGTGTCTTGGAGTAAGCCTGTAATCTCAGTGATGGGGAGGCTGAAAGCAGGAGGACCACCACGCGTCTGAGGTGCATAGTGAGACCCTGTAACAACCACATACATTAAATACGTACATACATACATACTAGGAAGAACTGAAGCCACAGAAAACTAAGTCTATTCCCCAAGTCCAGAGAGAAAGATCAGATCCAAAACCGACTCAAATCCACATGCAATTATGGTTGAAGTACACATTTCTGGGCTCTGATTTAGACAAACCACAGAGTCTTGGACACTAGAGGGATTTCACTACTCTCATTTCTCTGTCTGATTGATATCTTCTTCATATTTGGCTGAGTTATTGTTTGTTTCATTTCATTTTATTTGTTTGCTTTTGTGATTTTTCTTTTTTTGTTCATTTTTTCCTTTTCTCTCTGTTCTGCCTTACCTGTTTTAACTTTCTGCATCTTGTTTTTGCTAGTGTAGGTATTTTTGTTAACTGTTTTTTTGTGTTTTCCATTTTCTTTTCTTTCATCTTTTCTCTGCCATTCATGAGCTATATCTCTAAGAATTTTTCTTGTTTTATTGTATTTGTCATTGTCCTCTTCTTCCTTGACTACTTTTCTTGATTGTATATTTCATGTGATCAAATATTACCTCTTCTCTTCAAAACTTCTATGCCTTCTCTTCCAATCATTCCCTATTGAGTCCAACAATTACCCAAGATCTGGATGATGACCATCTTATGTGCTCTACTCTTGTTTCTACCTCATTCATCTCTTCATGCTACCCCTGATCTCTCTTGAATCCCCATGCACAATACGGTAAAATCATGGTACAAAGTGGAAAACCATTGTTTATGAGTTGCTGATATAATTTTGATTGAATTATATATCTATAAAGCTTCCCTCTATAGTTGTAGATATAAGGCTAATAGTTATCATAGTTTGTCAGTGTCAGGGCTATTCATGAGTCTGTTATTACTGAACTACTTTATCCAGGATGTTATACCTGCTACAGCCTATTTTTCTCTCATCTATGACAACACTGCAAGTGTAAGGGGTCATAGTTACCACCATGTTCCAGTACTATAGGAATGGCCTTAAGCGATATACATAGGAACTCCACATTCTTAACATATTAGGATGGTAGGTTGCTGGGATAGACATAAGGCCTAAGAAACACCTACATCTAGAAGTCATCCCACAGAGCCGTCATCTCATAGGAAAGCCCCTATACCAAGAGTAAAGCTATCTAACATAAGAAATTTACAAGGATCAGTCAAAGAAACAAAGTAAAGGTTTAATAAAAGAGTATAGAAGGTGACAAGATGAAGAAGTAAAATGAAACCCCAAATGCCCACCCTACCCATGACATGTCCAGAGCACAAAGAAATAGAAGTCATCAGAAGCCAAAAAACTGAATTCTGTAAAATAATAGCATCAAAAATGAAAAAAAGAAATAGAAGAGTACATAGAAAAAATAATCGCTAAGATGCAAAAAGAAATGAAAATCAAGATGAAAGTCATTAAAATAGACTCAGGTAAATAAACGAGTTCAGCAAAATGATGGAGACCATGAATGACCAACACAGACAAGAAATGGAATCAATAAAATTGATCCAAACAGAAAATCATGAGATTAAATCTCCAGTGAAAGTATATATCGCAAATTGAATGAAGGGGAGGATTGAATATCAGATCTGGAGGAGCAAAATGCAGCTAAAGACCAGGAAAAGAAAGATCATCTTAAAAATTGCAATAGACCATGAAGAAATCAATCCAACAGCTATAGGACAAAGCAAAGGAAAACAACGTAAGATTGACTGCAGTTAGGGAGAAAGTTGGAGAAGGCACAAAGGCTATTAAAGACCTCCTCACAGAAAAAGGTCAGAAAACATGCCAAACATAGATAAAGAATTAGACATATGAATGAGTGAAGCATATAAAGTCCAAATAAACATGATCAAAATAGTCTAGTGGGGCTGACAAGATAGCTCAGTGGTCTAAAGCACCTGCTTAGGTAAGCTTAGGTAACCACAGGGACCACTGTTTGATCCCACATGCTGCACCAGCCCCAACCCCAGGGCAGGCTGAGCTGGCCATAATATAAATAAACAAATAAACAAACAAATACAGATAAGTAAGTAAATAAATAAAATTTAAATTAAAAAATAATAAATAAAAACCTAAAATAGTCTAGCACTCAATCATATAGTAGAGAAGATTTCAATAATTCCACACTAAAACAAAATATTAAGAGCAGTTTAAGAAAAAAGCAAATAGGAGCCGGGCGTGGTGGCACAGGCCTGTAATCCCAGCACTTAGGAGGCTGAGGTAGGAGGATCAGTGCCAGTTTGAGACCATCCCGGGCTACAAAAGTGAGCTCAAGGCTAGCCTGAACTGCACAGTGAGACCCTGTCTCAATAAAGACAAAAAAAGCAAATAATCTATGAGTGAAAACCAGTCAGAACTACAACAGACTTGTCAACAAATCCTCAAATGAAGAAAGAGTGAAATGTGCTATTTTGAGCCCCATAGCGGCTCAAATCAGACATTTCAACTCTGATTTATGTACATGACAAAATTACCTGTTAATTAAATGAATTAATAGAAATTAGAAATGAAATTATCTTTCCTTTTATCATTTCCTCATCCCACTTGTTCTTTTCTTTTCAGCACTTCCTTTCTTTTTCACAATAACTATTGTACCTTTTATTTTATTACACTAGGGACACAAGAAGATGCTTATGCATGTGAGTTTAATTTATTTACTTATTTATTTGTTTATATATATGTATATCTATACATATATATATATGTATGTATATCTATCTATCTATCTATCTATCTATCTATCTATCTATCTATATATATATATATATATATTATTGCAGGACTGGAGTTCGAACTCACAACCTTGCATTTGCCAGGCAGGCACTTGTGCCATGGAACTATCTCCCCAGCCCCTGTGAGTTTGATTTAATTCACTTAAAAATATTTTCTCTAGTTGTATCCATTCACCTATAAAAGCCTTGTGTTTATCCTTCTTTATAGATGAACAGTACTCTGCTGTATAAAAAAAATCACATTTTATTGATTCCTTGGTTGATGGGCATTTGAATCATTTCTAAGATTTAACTATCACAAATTATGTTGCTATAAACAAGGGTATACATATGTTGTTGAGGTACAATGTTTTCAACTATTTTGGAAAATATCAAGTATGGGAAAAACTGGATTAAATGGGACATCTATTCCTAAATGGTTGACAAATTTCCACACTGATTTCCACAGTAGTTGTATCAGTCTACTGTCCCACCTAGAATAGAAAAGGGTTCTTTTTCTCTATGGCCCTGATAGTGTTCATAGTTTGTGCTTATATTCAATGGTCAGTGTAGCATGCCCACATGTGTTTATCTGAGCAACAACTTTGGGGATAACAATATACAATATAACATCCAGTTAGTTTCCAATCATTTTGTTTTGAAGTTTTGTATTATTTTTCTTTTTTACTGTAAACTAAAAATTATAAAGAAAAACACAGAAATTAATGCAATACAGACTAAGAAAAATACATAAAATCAATGAATTAATAATTGGTTTTCTGAAAGAATAAGTGAAACTGATAAATCATTGGCCAATCTCATCAAAAAGATAAACACACATTCAAGCAATTAGGAAAGCGAAATTGGAAAATTGTAATGAATCTTTTAGAAATTTGGGAGAAATTCCATATTTGCTATGAGAATGTATATTCTGATTAGCTAGAAAACACAGAAGAAATGAACAGATTCTTAGAAACAATCAAATTCCCAAAACTAAATAAAAAAACAAAATTTCTAAATAACACAGTATCACTCAATGAAATTGAAAATGTAATTAAAAACTTACTAATAAAATATTCAGATCCTTACAGATACACTGTTGAAATATACAAGAAATTTAGAGAAGAATTAATGTCACTAATACTAAAACTCTTTAAGAAAATTAACAGGGGAGTAATACATCCAAAATCATTCCTTGAAGCAATTATTAACCTGACTCCTATATCAGAGAGTACAGCTAAAAAATGAAACTACAGATCAATATTTCTAATGAACATAGATGCAAAACTTAAATAAAATAAGGGCAAACAGAGTGTAGAAAATCAAGAAGATAATACACCATGACCAAGTAGGATTCATAACAGTTATGCATAGATTGTTCAACATATGAAAATCAATAAACATAATGTCATGCTAATAGAGCCAAAGACAATAATCACATGATCCTCTAAATAGATGCAGAAAAAGCATTTGATGAAGTCCAAGCCCCATTCATAATAGAAAATAATTCTACAGAAATTTGGAATAGAGTGTCTTTATTTTAACCTAATAAAATCCATGTATGACAAACCAACAGCTAACAAAATCCTAAATGGTGAAAAATTGATAGCTTTCTTCTTTTTTTTAATATATTTGGTACAGGGTCTACAGCCTCTCACTGTCTAGATCAGACTTGTAGTGATTCTCCTGTTTTCACCCTCCCAAATTCTGAGATTATAGACACCGCCACCATGCCCAGTCTCAGCTGCATCTCAGCATGTCATATATCAAGGCCCACTTGGCATGCCAGGGACCAAACCCCAACCTCTGCACTCTGCTTAAATAGTCACTTTAATCTTCTGAGCTATCTGGCCAGCCATGAAAGCTTCCATTCTAAAATCAGGAGCAAAATAAGGACATTCACTATGAATTTGCCTGTTTGGAATGATTGTAGAGATATTAGCCAGAGAAATTAGACAAGAGAAAGAAACAAAGGACATGGAGAGGAGAGAAATAACTTAAATTATCATTATCTACAGATGAAATGATATTCTGTGCAGAAACTCCAAAGACACCATCAAGAATCTTTTAGATTACATATCCAAATTCATTAGTGTAACTGCCTGCAAAATCAACACTAAAAAGCTCAACAGTTTTTCTGTACACAAGCAACAAACTCACCAAGAAAGAAGTTAGGAAAACAACAATCTTTACAACAGCATCTACACAAATGAAATACATAGCAATCGATATAACAAAAAATGTAAAAGAACTGTACAGTGAAAATTACAGCAACCTAAAAAAGAATATTGAAGAGATTTCTCAAAAGTGGAAATATATTCCTTGGTCATAGATAGGAAGAAACAACATAGTGAAAATGTCCATACCCCAGAAACTGGTACACAAACTTAGTGAAATCCCACTCAAACTAGTATTAACGTACCTCATAGAACTAGAGAAAGGAATTACAAAATTCACTGGAACCAGAAAGCCAAGAATAGCAAAAGTAATTCTGGGTAACAAATACAAGTAAGGAGGCATCACAATCCAATACTTGAAATTATAACAAAATCAAAGATGAAGACATGATTCCAAACACACCATCACCTTCTTTTTATTTTTTAAATGTATTTGGTATAGAGTTTCACTATACATCTTGAACTGGTACTGATCCTCCTGTTTTCAGCCTCTCTAGTGCTTGGGTTACAGGACTGTGCCGCCATGCCTGGTCTCAGTGGCCAGCATGACTGGGGGTGGGACCTGCACAACATGTGGTGCCAGGTTCGGTCATCTATTTTTGTCAGTGAGCCACATAGGTGTATTTGGACAGAGTGTCTTTAATACATAGTACAAGGTAAAAATGGCTTTCTATATGCTGAAAGTTAAAACTAATTCCATGTCTATCACATGCACTAAACTAAAGTTGAAATGGGTCAAAGATCAAAACACTAGATCAGTGGTTCTCAATCTTTCTAATGCTGTGACCCCACAATACAGTTCCTCGTGTTGCGGTGACCCCAAACCAAAAAAAAATAATTTTGGTGGCTACTTCAAAACTGTAATTTTGGTACAGTTATGATTTGGAATGTAATGAATAACATTTTCCGATGGCTTTAGGTGACCCCTGCCAGGGTCGCAACACACAGGTTGAGAACCGCTGTATTAAGTCAAAAACATTAAATTTGCTAGAAAAGAAAATAGGTAGAAATCTTGAAGCTATATGTATATTCATGAATCAAACCTAGACTGCGTGTAAAATATTGCAAAAGAATATTAGATCTCGCCTTATATGAAAGCTTTTGCACAACAAAGAAATCACCAATAAAGTAAAAAGACAGCTCAGAGTAGAAATACATATAGCCAGCTATCCCTCAAAGGGCTTATATCTATAACATATAAACAAGTGAAAATAATCAGACTCCTACAATTCAAAGACCCACTCAAAATTGGACATCTGATATCAATATACATTTCTCATATGAAGAAGTATAAATACCAAATAAATATATAAAAAGTTCAACATCAGTAGTCACTCAAGAAATACAAATTAAAATAATACTTCATTGAGGAGATAACTCATCAGCTTAAGTGCCCACCTGGAAAGCACAAGGTACAGGGTCTGTACTGGGTTTGATCCTCACTATCATATGCTATTCTGGCCGCAGAACACCAGTTCTATCATGCTGGCTACTGAAACTGGGAGTGGGGGCACACACCTGTTATCCCAGCACTGGGGATGCTGAGAAAGGAAGATCATTATGAGTCTGAGTTGCATAGTGGCAACATATACCAAACAAACAAATAAATAAAATAACAACAACACTGAGATTCCATCTCATCCCACAAAATTTAACTTTCATCAAGAAGTCTATAAACAACAAATGCTAGAGGGGATGTGAGGAAAAGGATCCATTCTCTTCTATTGACGGAAGTGTAGACTTGTGAAAACATTGTGTCTCAATTATTCTTCTCATTGCTGGGACAAATACCCAACACCCAAAATGAAGGAAGGAAAGGTTTGTTTAGCTCACAGTTACTGGAGGTTTCAGTACATACTCTGCTGGATCCACGGCAGACTGACACATGACAGAGAGCAGTAGTTCATGGTGGTGGGACAACAAAAATGATAACAGAGGCAACAGAGAGACTCTGTCTCTTTGTCTTTCTGATATTATATTCAAGCTCTCGCCCCAGGCTGGGGAAAGTACACACACCCATAGTCCCAGCAGCACTAAGACCCTTAACCCCAGAAGTACTAAGACTCATAATCCCAGTGGATCATGAGTTAGTCTGAAACTCTAGAAGTCCCCTCCTCATGACAGCATAAGGCTTTGGAGGTACAGCTAGACGCAAACCATAACACTGTGGAAACCTGTAAGGAGATTTCTTAAAAAAAAAAAAAAAAAAAAACTAGGACTATAATTCTCACTTGACAAAGCTATTCTACCTCTGGATATTTTCTCAGAAGAATTCATACCACAGTGTTATAGGTGTTCTCATGTTTATAGCAGCACAATTTGTGACAGATAAATCTTGGAGTCAGGCCAAATGCACATCAATAGAGAATGGATAAAAAGATATTTTTTGGGAAAATAATGGAGTACTACTGAGGTGTTAAATATGATAAACTTCAAATTTTTACAGGCAAATGGGTACAACTAGTGACCATACTCATAAATAGAATAAATCAGAGCCATTGTGTAAACATCGATCTGTTTCATCAACGTGAAAAGTTGAATGAATAAATAAGATACAAATGTACTATAGATATTGTAATTTCAAAGAAAACTGCTAAAAGAAAGACAAACTGGCAGACCCAAACCACACCGCTGGGAGCTGAGCCTG